>JAJSOF020000009.1:32763197-33035697 GCA_025594305.2 Periplaneta americana
TTTTTTTTCAATTTAGAATGCCGTGTGGAGCGTCTTAAGTAGGCCTAATCCATTTCTGTACTAAGCAGTTTCAAAATCGTATTTTTGTTCAACTGCCGTATTTATGCTCCATATGTTAAAGTACTCGTACTGTGAATAAGTTAATTGATTTATAAATCTGCAGTTTGGTTCTAACGAACATACATTGTTCGAATTGACAGAAGTCTGAGATGAGTTGAGTCCAGACTGTACAGAGACTATACCATAGTTTCGATCCTTTCTCGAATGTGATATCGATTCTTTATTCCAAGAATAAGACATGGAGCAATCAATGTGAAGAATGCTCAGAGCAGAGGTCGTGTGTAGGAGGAGAAAATTTTCAAAGCGCTTCACAGAATTAAACAGTAAATAAAAAGTCGTTCTCGGTGGCTTAGTACCATACAGAGTTGCAGCTCCCCTAACATACAGATAAGAATGTGATAAAAAAAAAACAAAAAGAGGAATTCTCAATAATACTTACTTACAAATGGCTTTTAAGGAACCCGAAGGTTTATTGCCGCCCTCACATAAGCCCGCCATCAGTCTCTATCCTGTGCAAGATTAATCCATTCTCTATCATCATATCCCATTTCCCTCAAATCTATTTTAATATTATCCTCCCATCTATGTCTCGGCCTCCCCAAAGGTCTTTTTCCCTCCGGCCTCCCAAATAACACTCTATATGCATTTCTGGACTCGCCCATACGTGCTACATGCCCTGTCTATCTCAATAATAAACAACAAAAATAAATAAACTTTCCTTTTGTAATTCAATAGACCTACAATACTATAATATACATCGCAGTGAACCACAACTACATATAATTAAATATGTATTGTATTTATGTGCATGAAATTCTAGATTGTCTGTTTTAACAACACATATCATCACGGATTAAGTAAAGAATAATGGCATTAAAGAATTTCGAAGGAAACAACTGAATTGGTTTGGACATCTGGTTAGAATGGGAGATGAGAGGAAAGTGAAAGAAGTATTCTAATCAAGAGTAGAAGATAAAAGGAGGAGGAGTAGACCAAGAATAGAATGGGGACAATACGTTAATGATGTGGTGAGGAGAAGAGAGAAGGAAATCCGGGAAATAAGAAGATTGGCATTGGACCTGGAGAGATATAAGAAATGGGTGGAGGACCCTACGCTGCAAGGCATAAGGGATAGATGAAGAAGAAGAAGAAGAAGAAGAAGAATTTCGAAAAACAATACTGTACTTTCAATACTTTTTAATGATATTCTTGTATTAAAAAAGTTAGCAAGTAGGCCTATATTTTTAGAAGTTTCATAACTTCAATGAGAATGATGGAACTGTTTTCTTTGTGCTTAAAATGTGTTTATATGTAGGATCAATGTTAGTTATCTTTAATCTTTCCCTTTAACAGTTTTAATACACGAATAAGTAGAAAACGCTTACTCACACAAGTTGTGGAAAACGTCATTAAACGTTTTAAGGCTCGTTCTGAGAGTTCTTTATGTTCAACATGAACTTTCAGTCAAAAATAAAAAAGCTGACATTCCTTAAATGTTTTTCCAAGCAGTGTCACACAATAACTCAACAAGCAGGTCTTCCTTCTTTTCGGTGAGATTGTGAGTATCCATGCTGATAAAGGGATTTTGGATGCACATAGGTCTGTTGTTAGAATTAGGAACAGGAAAATAATCTCTGAGTTCATCTTCATCCGTATTATAATGACGTTTAAGTGAACGATCAACTATAGACAAAACTTATAAAATGTCAACCGAATTTATAAGTTCTACCAACAACGGCCAATGCCTTCAGTTATTACCACACAAAAAATCCGGAAGTTGTACACTGTGTAAATACAAGAAGACTGTCTGTAACAATTAAACGAATTGAAAAGTTATACCAAGTTATGCTCGAGATTGTATAATAACTTCATTAAAAACATTGAAAATTAGCATCTTCTAATAATAAATTGTTTAAAAAGCAAGCATTTCAACTGATTTTAAATACTGATTAGTATTCTAATAAATTTAAATTTAAATTTTCATTTTGATATTTTACATTTTTTGATATTTCTCTCTTACGTTAAATTAAAAAAAAGAAAAAAAAATTATGAATCTTTCAAAATTCAATAAATGAAATATCATTTATATATAATATATTACTCCACTATATTATTGCCTTATATTTTATATTTATTTTACAATTGTATTATTTAATACTTTTCATTTTATTTTATTATTGATTAAAGGGGCCATCGCCACTTGTACTTCATAGTTAATCTGCTCTTCTGTGTATTTGATATAATTTCATTGTTTTTTTGTATTATTATTGTGGTATTTTTCACTTTACTTTCGCTTACTTATATTTGATTACTTAAATTAAAAATCAAATAATTATTTTAGTGTAGGCTTAAACTTGTAATGTTACTTTTTTATTATTCAATGTAATAATCCACTCCCGGCCACAAGCTTTTGTTTCATCGGGAGTGCCAACCAAAAGTGTACTATTATTATCTTTCAACAGCCAATGCTCTTAAGACATTGCCACATAAAAAAAATCCTTCTCAACGAAGAAAAAAATTAACAAAATGTATATATAAAAATCCTTCTGAAGAAAGAAAAAAAAAATCCCTATCCAGAATATTCGCGGACCCCCAGAATGAGCTTCGGGGACCCCCAGGAATCCGTGGACCCCACTTCGAGAACCACTGTCCTAGGGGAGTTACATTCACGTTCGGATTTTCTGTTCAAATTTTAATAAATGTTTAGTGAAGATAGATTGAGATAAGTATCCAATAACTACCCATAGTGCAGAAACCATTAGCAAGGACGTGTTATTTTTATAGCTTTCGGTTTTTTTCCTCCAGATCCTTTCAGTCATAAAGCCGGGTTTGAACCAGCGAACTTCGGTTCAAATTGCAATCACGATAACCACTGGACCATCGCGGATGGCCAGTTATGTTACGTGCTGGCTGGCTTGGTTGGTTAATTGAAAATGGAGTCTGTAATCCGAATTTCTGGGTGAGCAAATTTTTTTAGAAATGTCAACGCTCTCGTTTCGTGCACAGTGGGTTGAGATATTTATCCGTTTCGGACTAAATTCCTGGAAACAACGTAGCAGTGCTAGACAGACTGAAATATTTATGTCAATCGGCGAGATGCGTCTGCAACCACGCCTGCTGCCCCTCATCTTCACTGCCCTGTGCACTAATTACGGAAGAATCCAGGAAGTGAATAAGCACGCTTGCTCCTACAGTAACACAATTGAGAGTCAGAATTAATGATAAAATCACATCCACCATGACCAAGCATTTTACTGTCCTCGTCTTTAAATCTGAGTTCTGGGATTCAAACTGTCGAAGAGCGTGCTGTTAGCCGAACGGCCAAAGCTCTGGTTTTCCACGCCTAAACGAGACTTCAAATATCTGGATGAGTTCAAATGACATTTGGAGCGAGCAGAGAACTTCTGGAGTAGGTTTTCATATAATATCCCCGACTCAATCAGATTAACGGCATAGCTGGAAAATAGCTTCCGGCACATAGTAGGCCCTTGATAGGCCTATGTTGTTCTATAAGGTCGGAAATATACTGCATCGGACATTGTCTCGAACAGTCCGATGTAACTATGATTACAGGCATTTATGTGAGGCTGCAGCATACTACATCGGACATTGTCTCGGACATGACGGTTTTGTCTCGGACCGTCCGATGTGACGATGAATGAGGCTGCAGCATATTGCATCGGACATTGTCTCGGACCGTCCAATGTGACGATGATTGACGCTGCAGCATACTACATCGGACATTGTCTCGACATGACGGTTTTGTCTCGGACCGTCCGATGTAACGATGAATGAGGCTGCAGCATACTGCATCGGACATTGTCTCGGACAGGACGGTTTTGTCTCGGACCGTCCGATGTGACGACGAATAACGCTGCAGCATACTGCATCGGACATTGTCTCGGACATGACGGTTTTGTCTCGGACCGGCCGATGTGACGGTGAATGAGGCTACAGCATCGGACATTGTCTCGGACATGGCGGTTTTGTCTCGGATCGGACATGAATAACGCTCAGCATACTGACATTGTCTCGGTTTTGTCTCGGATCCGATGTCCGATGTGACGATGAATGAACGCTGCAGCATACTGCATCGGACATCCGATGTGACGATGAATGACGGTGTCTCCGATGACATGAATGAGGCTGGTTTTGTCTCGGACAGGACGGTTTTGTCTCGGACCGTCCGATGTGACGATGAATGAGGCTGCAGCATACTGCACCGGACATTCTGTCTCGGACATGACGGTTTTCTCGGTCTCGGACGTCCTGCAGCATACTGCATCGACATTCTGTTTCCATGTGACGATGAATAACGCTGCAGCATACTGCATCGGACATTGTCTCGGACATGTCTCGGACACGGTTTTGTCTCGGACCATCCGATGTGACGATGAATAAGGCTGCAGCATACTGCACCGGACATTCTGTCTCGGACATCGGACCATCCGATGTGACGATGAATAAGGCTGCGCATTCTGCACCGGACAGTCTCGGACATGACGGTTTTGTCCGAGACCATCCGATGTGACGATGAATAAGATGAATGAGGCTGCATCCGCATACTACTGCACCGGACATTCTGTCTCGGACATGACGGTTTGTCCGATGGACGATGAATAAGGCTGCATCCGATTCTGTCTCGGACATGATTTTGAATAAGGAATAAGGCTGCAGCATACTGCACCGGACATTCTGTCTCGGACATGACGGTTTTGTCTCGGACCATCCGATGTGACGATGAATAAGCATACTGCACCGGACATTCTGTCTCGCATGACGGTTTTGTCTCGGACCATCCGATGTGACTGAATAAGGCTGCGCATACTGCACCGACATTCTGTCTCGACGGTTTTGTCTCGACCATCCGATGTGACGATGAATAAGGCTGCAGCATACTGCACCGGACATTCTGTCTCGGACATGACGGTTTTGTCTCGGACCATCCGATGTGACGATGAATAAGGCTGCAGCGTACTGCACCGGACATTCTGTCTCGGACATGACGGTTTTGTCTCGGACCATCCGATGTGACGATGAATAAGGCTGCAGCATACTGCACCGGACATTCTGTCTCGGACATGACGGGTTTGTCTCGGACCATCCGATGTGACGATGAATAAGGCTGCAGCATACTGCACCGGACATTCTGTCTCGGACATGACGGTTTTGTCTCGGACCATCCGATGTGACGATGAATAAGGCTGCAGCATACTGCACCAGACATTCTGTCTCGGACATGACGGTTTTGTCTCGGACCATCCGATGTGACGATGAATAAGGCTGCAGCATACTGCACCAGACATTCTGTCTCGGACATGACGGTTTTGTCTCGGACCATCCGATGTGACGATGAATAAGGCTGCAGCATACTGCACCATCCGAGACATTCTGTCTCGGACATGACGATGAATAAGGCTGCAGCATACTGTTTTGTCTCGACTGTTTTGTCTCGGACCATCCGATGTGACGATGAATAAGGCTGCAGCATACTGCACCGGACATTCTGTCTCGGACATGACGGTTTTGTCTCGGACCATCCGATGTGACGATGAATAAGGCTGCAGCGTACTGCACCGGACATTCTGTCTCGGACATGACGGTTTTGTCTCGGACCATCCGATGTGACGATGAATAAGGCTTCAGCACATTGCAGCGGACATTCTATCTCGGACATGACGGTTTTGTCTCGGACCATCCGATGTGACGATGAATAAGGCTTCAGCACATTGCAGCGGACATTCTATCTCGGACATGACGGTTTTGTCTCGGACCATCCGATGTGACGATGAATAAGGCTGCAGCGTACTGCACCGGACATTCTGTCTCGGACATGACGGTTTTGTCTCGGACTGTCCGATGTGACGAGAGAGGCTGCAGCATACTGCTCGGACATTGTCTCGGACAGGACGGTTTTGTCTCGGACCGTCCGATGTGACGATGATTACACGCATTCTTATGAGGCTGCAGCATACTGCATCAGACATTCATCGTTAATCACTTGGCTGGGCCCCAGATGGAGTAACAGCTGCAACTAATATGTTTTAGTAAATAGTCCATTTCTATAGGGCTACTAGGCTTAGCAGGAAAAAAATCGAAAAATCGAAAGAGGAGAATTGGGAGGAAAAATTTAATGGTACGCAAAACCCGTCCTTGCAAGGGTTGGGGGCTGTGCGAAACTAAATATGTGAGCTCCAAGCCTGTTGGCCACTAGTTTCACTCCGGTTTACGCTGCTCCACTGAAGGAGCTCTAGAAAATTTTGAAGGGGAAAACCGAAAATGGACGTAACCTCTTAGGTACCACATACGCGAGGGAGGACGGAGATTTGATCAAGTGATCACGGGACGGGGCGAGGAGGAGATGGCTGGTGTTTGCCGTTAGGATGGCAGGTGTTATCTTGCACATTGAAAGGGGCGTAACCATTTCGCAGTGCAATTGGAGTCGTGAAGACTCTGTCATCTGTTGTTCGATGACAAGGCAAGTGAAGGTCGTCAGAAGAAGCGCCGTGAAATCTAAATCTGCAATTTGAGAGGTTCCCTGTCCTTTCAAATTGCGACTAATTGAGTGACCTCGTACATTTAATATACAATTTATAGGTTCTGAACTAGGGCATACGTCGTTTACAAGAAAAGGGGAATATATATGGGGAAGGGCATACAGGTCCGTGGCCCATTTCTTTTAGGGCTCATCCCGACATTTGTCTTACGCCTTAGGAAAACCACGGAATACCTTAGGCAGGATGAGTTGTCTCACATAAGAGACTAGCCAATTTGGCTATTAGGTAGGAGGTGATTTTCAAAGTCATGTTTTTATTCAACTACCGTATTTCACTTTTGGATAAACAGCTTACCAATTACTCTTAAGATATAACCTTAGATGAGTTGGAATCTACTTAAAGGGTAGCTACATAATTTCGTTCGTAATATCCAGGGGCAAGTATTTATGGAGATCAATTTTTATCATTTGTATTTTTTAATATTGGTGTCGGCGGAGATTGTTGGAGATTGATTTGTACTCTTGGCGGAGATTAATGGAAATTTTGGAAAATACAATTATTTTTGAATTGAAGTATTAACTCAGTATGAATATTACTTTCCAAATAACATTAAAGGTTCGCTGGATTCTGGTAAAGGTGAGATATGGCCAATAGACAATATTTGTTGGATTGGGACTGTATTTAACACACATTCATTAAAAACGAAAAACAACTTGCAGCCCTCAAATTAACACTTTCAAATTATTAGTGAAATGTTGAACTCTCCGTCTTTTGAGTTCAGAACATCTGGAATACCATGTAATGTAGCCTACTTGGATATATAACAAATTCAAGTGAAAAAAAAAAAAACGAAAAAAAAACTCAGAATATGAAATTCACTATAAAACGATGCAGTAGTAATAATTCGCGAATGTGTTCATATTTTGCTATTAGAACTCTATTTCGCGATTTGTCGCGATTGTTTTATCCGTATATTATTAATCAGAATCACTTAATTCGTAAAGATTAGTAAAAATCTGTTGTATATCTATTATGATTGATTTTCGCGATCTCCATAAATACCTGGTCCTGGACTGATATCCCTTTCTAAGATGTGAATATAAGAATGTCTACCTCACATTTTTCTTGTGTATCTAGGTTGGTTGCAGCCTTCGCGCCTATTACGGAAATCTCACTTTTTTACTGTTTTAACGACTGGCTCATCCTTCCTCTGTAGGCCCTGTAATAACGAAGACGTCGCTTTGTAATGGGTTAAATGACATATCACGCGAATTGTGTACAAGCTTGTAAGGTCAATGGCCTCATAATTCAGCTCTCTGTAATGTCCAGTCATCAAGGTCAGTTAGCATTACTGAGGCAGTGCGGAATTTGCAAATGTTTGTTCATTTCTTTTATCGTAAAGTTGTCGTCAGCTTATACGCCTCTTAAAGAAGTTATCGTCATTCCATTATTATTTCGGCAACGACTAAGGCGCAACTTCAGCGTTACTGGAAGTTAAGTCCTGCGTTTGAATCTCGTGGAACATGAATATTATTTGTCCGTTGTCAGTATCATGATCAGTGTTGCCAATTCAGCGGTTTTCCAGCTAAATCTAGCTTTTTTGGATAAGCGTTTCGCGGGTAAAATTATATTATCCCGCTTAGCGGGAATACTAGCGGTTTTTAATCTTTAAAGTTTCTGAAATGAAATTCATATTAGCATTATAAGCGGCTTTCATAATTACATTTAATTCGTCCAGTGTGTGTTTTATGAAATAATGGATGTGTTAATGTAGTGATAATTACATATTATATATGTTACCGTTAAAACCCGAAATCCGTCAAAACCAGTTTCAACTAGTAAAAACTAGTTTAAGCAAATAAAGATAGATAGAAAGTGAGTTTTCGTATGATCTAGAATCAGTGTCAGGTTAGGTTTGGTTTGTTTAGGTTTTTGTTTGGTAAAAGCCTAAAAAACCTAAACAAACCAAACCTGACCTGTCATTGATTCTAGATCTTACGAAAATTCGCTTTCTATCTATCTTTATTTTAAAATCTATTTTTACTAGTTAAATCTATTTTATCGAATTTTCTATCTTTTTATTATCTATCCTTCAAATAAGCCTCGGAATGGGACTGATTCTCTGGCACGACCACAATGTTTGAGAATAAGGTTCTTAGGAAAATATTTGGGGCTAAGAGGGATGAAGTTACAGGAGAATGGAGAAAGTTACACGCATTGTATTCTTCACCTGACATAATTAGGAACATTAAATCCTGACGCTTGAGATGAGCAGGACATGTAGCACGTTTGGGCGAATCCAGAAATGCATATAGAGTGTTAGTTGGAAGGCCGGCGGGAAAAAGACCTTTGGGGAGGCCGAGACATAGATGGGAAGATAATATTAAAATAGATTTGAGGGAGGTGGGATATGATAATAGAGACTGGATTAATCTTGCTCAGGATAGGGATGAATGGCGGGCTTATGTGAGGGCAGCAATGAACCTCCGGGTTCCTTAAAAGCCAATAAGTAAGTAAGTATCGGTAACATATCGTGCAATAAGAATTTAAATATGTTGTGTCTGTGATAAAAGTGTTCAAAATTGCTTTATAGCGCCACATTGGCAATGATAATAGTGTGCAATATTCGTTACATTGGCGGGTGGATGCTCTAACTTGACCATTATTATTATATAATAAATATACATTAAAATTTAGAGATATTTGTTAGAAAATCGCGGGTTTTCGAAAGCCATCTAGCGGGATTATACGAACAACTGTTGGCAACACTGATCATGTTCTGTGTTACCTGGTGTTACCCTATAGAGATCTGGCGTCGTGCTGGTCTGACGTCGAGGGAACCCCGCTATGTGTCCGTTTAAAGATTGTAACGTCATATCGGCGATGCGATGGTGAGGTTGCCTGCTGATCCGGAGCTGTTCAAAATTGCTTTTTGATAATTGTGCAAATCCAACAATAAGCGGGAATAGAACACAGTAACTTGACTGTTTTATTAGGTAGTCAAACATATCATGAACTAAGACATATTTTTTTTTTTTTTTTTTTTTTTAGACCGCCAAAGGCCGTTTACCAAATTTATCTATTTTGTTTTCTGTTTTCATTTGTTTCCTTTTTGTTTTACTTACACTAATACAAACACAACACCCGTGCTGGGCGGACTCGAACCCACAACCCTTCGGACCAAGCGATAGGGACATGCCGTGCCCCTGCCGCTTGAGCCATCCGGGCCGGCGCGCTTGGGCGTCGGTTCGATTCCTGTTTGTGCTGCCTACCAGGTTTTCCCCAAATCTCCAACTGTAAGATGAATGTCAGGTAGTTCTATGGCAAATCCTCTGCTTTATCTCGTCAATGCCATCTCGTTATCATCAATTTCATCGACTCTTAAATAACCTTGTAGTTGACACAACGTTGCTAAATAACAATCTAAAATAAAAAAAAAAAGATAAACTGGAGACCCTCCTCGCTCGATTCCAAATTTCAAATTAATGTTTCAATATATCTCTGCCGGCCAGTCACCGTTAAATTTCAAATGCCTTAGCCGTTGGCGTCAAAATATTCAAAAGCATTGCAACCTTTTCCTATCTCCTCTTCTCCTCTCCATCGCAAATGTGACGTTGTAACAGAGGCAGAGAGAAAATATAAGATCTGTAAGCTACAGTTTAAAATTTTCAAACACAAATGTTCTTGTTTCGGATAAGCAGTGTTTGTACTTTGCAAAAATTATTTCAATTTCACAAGAAGTTACTGATGCATACACCTATGTCCTATGTGTGTATTGGCATGACTCTGGTCCAAAACACCTGCAAAACTTTACTAATAAGTAATCGAATGAGGTGAGGTGGGTGGGTTATATGTTCATGATGTGGTTGCATGCTTCAATTTCCTATACAGATCTAGGGTGGGGCAGTTTCAATCAGACCAATAATCGACACCTAACCATGTTGCCATCGGTACTCTTTTTCTATTATTTTCTGCGCTGACTATACCAAACGTGCCGTGTGCTATCATCTATACCCCATAGCACAGCTAACCTGTTTTCTTCACTCGGTGACCAAACGCTGGCCTTTAATTATTATTTAGTGGAACAGAAAAATGCAAGACTTGTTCTTTCTGTTTCTGATCCAATAAATAATAATAATAATAATAATAATAATAATAATAATAATAATAATAATAAGTTAATGTACAAGATATGTATTTTTCTGTTCCACTAAATAATAGTAGACTAGCTTTTAAACTATAACTTTATACTTTCGTGGAAAAGGTTCTCGACTCGTTTCTTATTACATTAGAACTTGGTTATAGCGACCTCGTTTTGTGCGACACCTCGCCTATAACGTCAAATATTCTGTGGTCCCAACTAATTCCCCATAAGACATATGCTTTCCTATCTTGCTTAATACGACAAACGTATATGCGTCTACCTCGCATATAATGTCATTTTCAACCTCAGTTTGGAATAAGATTTTCTAAGAACCAAAGTATTTTAAGAAATATTTTGTTTAAATCTGACCCTGACAAATTCTTTACAGTCTCCTTCTGCCATAGACCTCTGGAATGCAGGCGGATTCCCCACCCCATTGTAACCTGCCCGAATTCATGCGGTATTAGATCAGTTTCGACAGGAAGTTTTCACTAAGGGCACGCATTTTAACGCAGAATGTCAACTAAAAGAAGTTAGTGACGCGTTAGAAGTCATTCGAATTATGAACATGTTCTATGAAGCTAGGGAAGAGAGCAGTGCAATTGCAACTGAAATTATGAACATAGAACGTAATTTAGCTCTAGAAAGTGTGTATTGGGCAAGTAGAAGACAACAGAGTAAAATGACTGATTACTTCACTTCTAAGTAAAGTAGTTTGGTGAGTACTGAACAAACTGTTTTAATACAGAATACTGTATTTGTAATTGTAGGCCTACGTGTATTTTATTAACTTATGTTCATTGCAGGATTAAAAGTCAATACATAAATCTAAAATAAGTCTAATTAAGTTTGTTATTTTTCATTTTCCACCTCACTAGATTGATAATATGAATCTCAGTTACTACGACACTCGTTTATAACAACATAATTTTTAAGATCCCTTGGATGTCGTTATAACCAAGTTCCACTGTATTTATTTTCGCAGTTTAATTTGTTTTAAAATGTAACACTTTTTAAGCAAAAGAGACAAAGAAAAGGAAAATGAGAACAGACGATATAATGTCAAGAAAGGAAAAAAAAATGCATTAGGTCTATAAATAGACTGCTTCCGTTTCCTCCTTTCATAATCTTAGAACTTTCATTAATATAAAAAAGGCATTTTCCTAAACATCGGATGTCTAGTGATTACTACATAGGCCTAATATGAATTCTGAAAGTGACGCACCGGACCAGTAGATCTACGACCCGATTACGATAGACACATCCTGTTCTCGAGAGAGCTTTTATTCTTCACGGCTTGTAAATCGCTCTTAGTTAATTCAACCAGATGCCGGTTCAGAGCCGAAGCTCCACCTGGGGCTAGAGGTTGGCACAAACAAAGCCGCTTGCCTGGTCTGTCTTAAGAAGAGGGGGGTAGAACAGGTGGGTCATGCTGTTCCCACAGATGGGCGTAGCACGGATTAGAGAAATCATATACATGTAAACTGTTAATTGAAAAGCCCGGGGAAAATACTGTAGAATCCGAAATGGCTTAAATCTTGCATGAAATTGTATTCTGAGTTTTCTAGAATATTGCTTTTTATCGGGAAGTGAGCCACTGTTCTTTGTCTTATTACGAGTATTATAGTCCTGCGTTTGGTTACCTAGAACAGCAGTGGCGAAAATGTAATCGTGCGCCGAGCCACTATATAAACTGCAACGTGCATAGCACCTATGGAGGGAGGCGGACGCCCGAAGGGGAGGTGAAGCAACTGTCTGACTTATTAACGGATTTTCATTTTCCTTACGTCAAGCACTTAAATATAATTTTATACAGTATAAGGTTACAAACTAATGTTTAGTACGTGTAACGTAGAAAGAAATGAAGAAAACATAGGACACATTATCACAATCTAAAGTTAACTGTCTTCAGAATGTCTCTGCGACAGAGTTTCAAAATCAGGAATTATGTCACTTTCTGCCAATCGTAGTTGATCACGAAGGTATTTGTCTATCAGTCGTGATCTAAATTTGGTTTTTACTATTTTCATTGTTGAAAATAATTTTTCACAAACGTAAGTTGTAGCGAACATGGCTTCAACAGAGCAAGCGAAAGAACGAAGCTTCGGATATTTATTTTTTGCCAAAGATTTGAAAAGTTCAACATTTGTCAAGTCCTTACATCTAGCTTTCATTATAACATTATATTGTAAATCTGTGAGTTTAAATTGAAGGCCTAACCGCTTATTCGTACATCTGCTGGAAAAGGATCGAAATAATAATAATAAATAATAATAATAATAATAATAATAATAATAATAATAATAATAATAATAATAAGTTAATACTTAACCTTTTAATGTTTCGTGAGTAACGTGTAGTATAATGCCGTTTTATGTTACACAACCGTTTTCCTCGTAATACTTGTGAACAAATCATGCATTTAATATTGTCATTATATTGGTAGCAAAAAATTCTTCCTCCCATCCTACTTGACACTTTCGTTTTTATAGAGGTACATGGTTTCGAGAGAGACATTGCGACGATACTCCACTCGCAGGTCAGAGACAAATACAAATGGAAAGGAGTTTGACTCCAGTGAGTGAGAGGTTGGGGGAGCAAGAGACATGCACAGCTATCATTGCGAGCCACAATGTGCTCGTGAGTTACATTTTCGCCACGGCTGACTAGAGTCGCCAAACAACCCGCAACAGTGTAGTTGCGTATAGACTATAGATCAGTGGCATTAAAACCCTAGATACGCAGTTCAGGCCTGCTATTCAATGAGTAAAGGCAGTCAACATGCCGAAAGAAAGGAAGAGGCAAGTAGTAGGTGTAAATAATTTGCACATTTATTTATTTATTTATTTATTTATTTATTTATTTATTTATTTATTTATTTATTTATTTATTTATTTATTTATTTATTTATTTATCCTTAACAGCTATCTAAATTGATCTTTATTTCATCATCCTTAGCAACCTAAACAATGGCTTTATTCACAGCACTGAATTAAAAGTTTTTAATTCGCTGCTGTGAATTAAAAACTTTTTACATGACAACCAACGCTTTTAAAACACGCTTGGTTTCACTTTCAAAGTACGTTCTAAAATCGACTCAATCTATCTAAATTTTAAATCTGCCGCCACAAATGTGTACTCTGTACTATAATCGCTTCAACCGAGTAATGACGTCACAGTAACTGCTCCGAACCAGTGTTGCCAACTGGACGGAAATTCCATCAAAACTGACGGAATTTCAACGCAGCGGACGGGAAAAGAATGGCTTTGACGGGTGACGGATTTTCTGGCGGAATTACAATTTACATCATCTTTTGCATTTTTTTTTAGCTGCTGTCATTTTTAATTGTTTAATTTTGGGAGATTTTACTTTTTCTTTTAACAGCCCTCCCCGTGCCGTACTATGTTATTTTTATTTTAATCAAGATTATTAAATAAGCTGTGTTAAAATTTGCTTTTTATTTGTATATAGATATGCTCAGTGGGTCTTATTATTTTTATTTAATTTTGACGGATTCTGACGGATTTCTAGGTGTTAGACTGACGGGAATACGATTTATGTGTTGGTAACACTCCTCCGAACCGAACCGCTCCGTCCCCAGCCCTATCTCCAAGTCCATAACACGTCTGGAGGCGAAACTTCATGCTATTGAGAATGTGGTGTAACGTTTCAGCGGTGGTTTGACGACACTTTTCCTCGATCCGTGTTCGTAGATGTTGCAGATCACGAATTTTCACTACGTAAATCTTTTCCTTGGGATACCCTCATAAGGCAAAGTCAAGAGTGTTTAAGTCTGGCGACCTTGAAGACCATTCTCTGAGCTGTCTGCGACCTATCCACCGGTTACGGAAGCTTTTGTCGAGTCAGCTCCACACACTACAAATTTTATGATATCGCCTATGATTTGAGACTCGTGGGACACTGTATTTCGTATCCATCTTTCCTGGATGAATTGACAGTTAATGAAATCGTCCAATGCCTTAGGAGATATTACTAGGGCTAGGATTTTTTATGATCGTGAAAAATTGTCCTAAAAACAATGCATTTATGACCTAAAAATCCTTAAAAAATGCCCTTAAAATGCCCTAAAAATTGATTTTACATAATTAGCTTAGTAGGAAAAGAGGTTTTGTACTACTTAATATTTAGACTAGTAATTAAATTAAATTCTAGTACCAACATTTAAATTTATTTAATTTTACATAATTTTTTCTAAGCAGTACACTTTAATTATTTTACCTGATGTAGTTTTCATGTAGTCCACCACAAGGCCACTCTTGTCCGGAATTAGCATGTATAAAGGAGTCTATATTGAAGGGGTGGTTGGACTGATCCATTACATGGGGTGTACTACGTTAAAATGGCAATATTTGTATACAAAAACGATTAAAATATTATACAAAATAATGAATATTAATGGACAAAATATGTAGAGAAAATATCGAAGGATATAAACATTATTTTAAATTAATAATAATGGGGATTTATGGCCAAAATTAAATGAAAATGCCTAAAAAAATTACCGAATAAAACAAAAGATGCTCTTATGAGTTGAAACAGGCAAAAAATGCAAAAAAAAATGTCCTAACAAATATGTCTTAAAACATTCAGTTTATCACATAACATATAAATACTAAAGCAGCTATGTTTCCGGCTTACTAGAAAAAAATGCAATTTCATCAAAATCCTAGCCTAGAGATTACTTTTTAGACATCGTAATGCAGAGAACGTCTGTTTCTGTGAATAACTTAAAATTGATTTTTTTTTTTTTTTTTTGCTGCAACATGATACTTTGTCTATAAATATCTTGTATTCAGAAAGTAACAATTATTACAATGCTGTGATAAAGCGTAACGGAATTGAGATGCTATCTATATTTTGTGAAGGAACTCTTGCAAATGACCTCCGCGAGATGTGAACCTGGACGAGAGAGGCAAAGCCGTCTATCCCGCCCATATTTCTCGCGTTATAACAATGGGTTTCCAAATCATTAACATTGCTCTGAAGGGCACAGTCTTTGTGGTTTAATTCATGCGGATTTCCGGGAGATCCCAACCCACACCTTCTTCCCAGTAACAAAAGTAAGTGGAATTGAAATTTCATATTGAGACTTGCAGCAAAATAGTGACGCAAGTCAATGGCCTTGTCTGTACCGCAGGCAGCATTCTTGCTGAATCTGAACAATGTTAAACTATTCCTTTCTCTTGCACAAAGTGCAAGGCAAAGAGATTTGAAGGACAAGTACAAACAAGCAGATCTAGTGTATCTATTATCAATAAATGCTTCTTACATTTATTCTCTACGAATTAACGTTGCTATAACAAGAGAAGTCTGTGAAGGCAAATGCCATTACATTATGTACTGGAGTCATTGTTTCGCTTACCTTCAAAAGGAGTAAACTATTTCTTGCAAATTCTTCAATGTACTTGCATGCAAATCAATACGTAAATGCATTTATATATTATTTTATGCGTCTTTGGTAATCTTTTTTGTTAATTTTATTAATCTGGCAGTCTCTTCTTCCTACTCTGTTTTTTTTTCCTTTTCTCCGACCATTACATATTTTTAAACAATCCTGTGTAGGCCTATTTATTAACTTATCTTTCTTTTCCCCACCTCACTTTCTTCTTCTGTACTTGTTAATATAATACTGTCGTCATTTTTTATTTTATTTTATATATTATTCGTTAATTTATAGTTCTCTTTCTTTTCCCAATCTGATTTTCTTTTCTTTATTCATTAATGTATATTTTTCTCTTGCTCCCCTCCATCTCACATTCTTTTCTTTATTTAATAACAAGTAGTTTTTATTTCCTTCACCTGATTTTCTTTCCTTTATTCGTAATCACAATATAATTATACCAAAAGAAATTCTATCAAACCAAATAAATAACTCAATTTACCCCGTAGTCTATAGTTTTTTCTTACTTTTCTTAAAATGATTTTTTAAATTATTCATTAAAGTTGACCTATATTTTTCTCTTTCTTTTCATCTTATGATTTTCTTTTCTTTATTCATTAACGTATAATTTTCTCTTCCTTTTTCTCCACCTGATTTTTTCTTTATTCGTTAACGTATATATAATTTTCTTTTCTTTTCTCCACCTGATTTTTCCTTTATTCGTTAAAGTATAATTTTCTTTCTTTTCTCCACCCGATTTTTTCTTTAGCTTATTCGTTAACGTATAATTTTCTTTTTCTTTTCTCCACCCGGTTTTTTCTTTAGCCTATTCATTAACGTATAATTTTCTTTTTCTTTTCTCCACCCAATATTTTCTTTAGCCTATTCGTTAACGTAAAATTTTCTATTTCTTTTCTCCACCCGATTTTTTCTTTAGCCTATTCGTTAACGTATAATTTTCTTTTTCTTTTCTCCACCCGATTTTTCTTTAGCCTATTCGTTAACGTATAATTTTCTTCTTCTTTTCTCCACCGATTTTTTCTTTAGCCTATTCGTTAAGTATAATTTTCTTTTTCTTTTCTCCACCTGACTTTTTCTTTAGTCTATTCGTTAACATATAATTTTCTCTTTCTTTTCTTCACCTGAGTTTTTCTTTATTCGTTAATGTACAATTTTCTCTTTATTTTGTCCACCTGAGTTTTTTTATTCGTTAAGGCATAATTTTCTCTTCCTTTTCTTCACCTGATTTCTTCTTTATTCGTTAACGTATAATTTTCTTTTTCTTTTCTCGTTTTTTCTTTAACATTAACGTATAATTTTCTTTTTCTTTTCTTATTTTCTTTAGCCATTCTTAACGTTTTTTTTCTTTTCTCCACCCGATTTTTTCTTTAGCCTATTCGTTAACGTATAATTTTCTTTTTCTTTTCTCCACCCGATTTTTTCTTTAGCCTATTCGTTAACGTATAATTTTCTTCTTCTTTTCTCCACCGATTTTTTCTTTAGCCTATTCGTTAAGTATAATTTTCTTTTTCTTTTCTCCACCTGACTTTTTCTTTAGTCTATTCGTTAACATATAATTTTCTGCTTTCTTTTCTTCACCTGAGTTTTCTTTATTCGTTAATGTACAATTTTCTCTTTATTTTGTCCACCTTTTTTTTTATTCGTTAAGGCATAATTTTCTCTTCCTTTTCTTCACCTGATTTCTTCTTTATTCGTTAACGTATAATTTTCTTTTTCTTTTCTCCACCTAATTTTTTCTTTAGCCTATTCGTTAACGTATAATTTTATTTTTCCTTTCTCCACCAGATTTTTTCTTTAGCCTATTCGTTAAGTTAATTTTCTTTTTCTTTTCTTTTTTTCTTTAGCCTATTCGTTAACATATAATTTTCTCTTTCTTTTCTTCACCTGAGTTTTTCTTTTTTTTAATGTACAATTTTCTCTTTATTTTGTCCACCTGAGTTTTTTATTCGTTAAGGCATAATTTTCTCTTCCTTTTCTTCACCTGATTTCTTCTTTATTCGTTAACGTATAATTTTCTGATTCTTTTCTCCGCCTGATTTCTTCTTTATTCGTTAACGTATAATTTTCTGATTTTTTTCCACGTTATTTCTTCTTTATTCGTTAACGTATACTTTTTTCTATCATTTCTCCATCTGATTTTTTTATTTATTCATTAACGTATAGCTAGTTCTAATTTTTTCTCTTTTTCACTATTTGATGTTTTCTTTACTCAGTAATGTGCACTTCTCTTTTTATTTTCTCGGTTTAATTTTTTTTCTTCTACGTCAACTTCTATTTCTTTTCTACGTCTGATTTTCTTCTTTTTGTTATTTATTAACATACAGTTTTCTCTGGTCTTGTTTTCTTTATTCATTAAGGTATAGTTTAAACATTTTGTACTGAAATTTGGTTTAACACATTCAATATACAAGCAGTTATTTCTTCCTAAATTGTGAAATGTCGTGTAAATATGGGGAGGTCAGCAAATATACAGTAAGCGACATAAGATCTGTAGCGCGGTTCATAAGGGACTATAGTTTTAATTCCTCCTCAGCATAGATAATATCTATATTACATATTATGCAATATTTAAACAGAAAATCGAAGCTAATATCTCTTCAACATTTGACCGAAAACTTTCGGCACGTAGCATGCGCAGTGTGGTAGTATTTGACTTAGAAAAAAGCTCTAGTCGCTCAATTATTATGTACGACACACAACATTCGAGAGAACGCTATTACTACTAAAATTTGTCATATTTGCCTGTAACAGCTTATGCAAATCTAGAGCCGAATTTCATCAGTTTCCTATCCTATACACGACATGCAATCAAAGCAAGGAGCAATACATTTACAAACACGAAAGCCGGCGATCGTTTGCATGTCCACATATTTGGTTTTGATGTGATCATGACTGTATTTTGACAACGGCTAAAATATCAACCCGTCACTGCTACATATGTATCAGCTTTCCATTCTATCTGTGTCATCTGAGTGGGAGTATTGTTTTATTTATCAGAACATCGACCTGATTGGTTACGTAATAAGGAACTCTGGGTTCGTTCGTGACATTGTTGTTTTTTTAATTGATTATTTTACGACGCTTTATCAACTGCTATAGTTATCCATCGTCTGAATGAGATGAAGGTGATAATGCCAGAGAAATGAGTCCTGGGTCCAGCGCCGAAAGTTTCCCAGTATTTTCTCTTACTGGGTTGAGGGAAAACTCCGAAAAAACCTCAACCAGATAACTTGTGCAATTGTCCCAATCAGGATTTGAACTCGGATCTGCTCGTTTCACGGTCATGCATGCTAACCGTTACTCAACAAGGTGAACGACATTGTTGTTAAGTGGTTTTGAACCATCATTAAAATCGAAGGCTTGAAAAATGTTAAGTTTTAGAGAGATGTATATAACGTGCTTAAATGTAATAATAATTAATAATAATAATAATAATAATAATAATAATAATAATAATAATAATAATAATAATAATAATAATAATAATAATAAGGAAATGTGGCTAGCCTGAAAACTCAGGTCATTTTACAATTCTGTGGCCGAAAGGATAAAGGTCTTAAGTAAAAATTTTATACTTTTCAGGAAAGCAGTAGAAAGATTGAAATTGGCGTCAATTATAGAGTTTTTTTAATTAAGAGGTTTTTCCTGGATATTATTTGTTTATACTGTATTTCTTCTAAAATAGATAATGTTGCTTATTTAACAATTTTCTTGATTATTTCCAAAAATAGCCTCACTTAAGCCCTTTTAAGACTAGAAGCCAAACTGAGTAGAAGGGACTATTAAACATAAGATCTTTTTCATGTCAAAATAAACGAGAAATTTAAATTATTAGGGATGCAAAATGGGTCTTAAACAATTATAGGACTGTTTACCCTGGTGCTTAAAGTTTTAAAAGGAAAGGGCATCAGTATGTGATAAAATGGCTAAAATACAAGTTAGACCTTTTTAATAGGGAAGCATGGAAAGTAAACATGTGATGGTTTGTAAGGAATAAAGTATTAAATATTCTTAAGTCCTTTATTCTGTGTGTGCTCGATTAAAAAAGTACTTAGGACATTTGGTAACGCTCTATAAATCCAGTCAGGTGTCTTATTTGACTTTAGCCGTTTTACCAGATTGTAGAGAATTGTTTCCGTTTTCAGAATATATAAAAATCTCATTTTCACAAAAAAAATTGACTTAAGACCTTTTTCCTCCCGGGCACAGAATTATTTTATTGGCTATCCTATTTCTCTTTTGTTTTCCGTTGCTATGGATTATTATCTATCGTTTATTTTTTCAATAAAGCCATTTTAGTATTGAGTTAAATTATTTAAAAACTCTTATTAATTGTGTACGCATAATAATTCAAGTGGTACATTAATAATATCATTATTATTTTAGGCCTATTATCTCTTGTCCTAGATGTGTTTATAGCTGAGTTGTCAATAATTAGGTAAGTCCGTCGTTTCTTTTAGGAGACTCGAAAGCTTAGTGAATGTCCTACCAGTCGTTTGCTTAGCCGAGTAGTGGGGCTGCCACCTTATAGCCTCTGAACTTACCTGCTTTTCTGTAGGTGTATGCTCCCTTAGTTTGAAGGCTTTGGATTTAAGACTCCAAGAACTCGCTTCCATCCGCTACTACTAAGTTGCATTGCTCGGTGATCACTTACTTGAACGTGAGAAGTCTGCTTCACTAGCAGAGCCAACTGGTGTTGTTAGATGGAATTTCACTAGATTCCTTTTGCTAATAATGAAGATGAATTGCAATATTCAGTACACCATCTTGACATAATAGCACAAAGTTTTAACATGGAAATTTCTATAATAAAAACTAAGATCATGGCATTTTGAAAGTAAAATACCAACCAGAATTAAAATTTGTATTGGGAATTCTGTTTTAGAGCAGATAAATCCTTTTAAATGTTTGTTACAGTTTAGAATTTTATATTTTATGGTTTACGAATTTGTTTGGTTGAGGAAAACTACAGTATTGTAGAAAATCCTAAATAAATAATAAATAAATAGATACGTAGGTAGATAGAAATAAGTAAATAATTAAGTAAATAAATAAATAAATAGGTAAGTAAATATTAAAATAAATATTTAAATAAGTAAATATTTAAATATTTAAATAAATTTAAATATTTAAATAAATAAGTATTTAAATAAATAATATTTAAATAAGTATTTAAACAAGTAAATATTTAAATAAGTATTTAAATAAAATTTTAAATAAATTTAAATAAGTAAGCATTTAAATATTTAAATAAGTATTTAAATAAGTAAATATTTAATAAATATTTAAATGAAAATATTTAAACATTTAAATGAAAATATTTAAACATTTAAATTTAATATTTAAATAAATAAATGAAGTTGCAATTTGACAACCTAACCGAAAATGAAATATCAAAAAAATTCAGTGTTTCAACAATGCTCTTAGAATCATCAGTCAAGTTTTTACAACTAAAATCCAAAAACATACAAGAATAAAACATAAGGTTCTGATAAGAACGACACTTATGTAAGGTATCTAGTAAAGCCTGGATCATCCCAAATGAAGACATAAAAATCCTAACAACTGAGGAAATGAAACTTTATACTGGCCACGCACGGAGGGGGCTGATCTAAGGATGATGAAGTTGCCTGTTCGAAACCTGCATACTCAGCGAACTTTGGTGTAATCAGCTGATGTGGGTTTGGCTTGCGCCTATCTGGAGGTAAGCAAAAATCTCCTAGGTAATAGGTGATCTTCCCCAGTAGTAAGGGAAAGCAAAGTGAACAAATGACGCAGATGTTCTGAACTCTAGTACTGTAGCATATTTACTGTGTATGTGATAGTTTCCTCTTTTGGCGACGCAATTTTATTGGTTTTATCTAAAGCGGGAGTCGAAATGGGCCGGAACGCACCGGGACTCTGTTCCAGTTGGCTAAGTGCATCGGTTATGAGCAGTAATCCGTTATGGTCCATGAAACACGAATCGTTCCGTTTTGAAGTATTCGCCATTTCGACTACGCCTGTTTCAACAAGTGTTTCAGAACGGACGTTACTTCATATATTGCCAATCCATTGGGAGTTGTCTGGAATAGAATGTAAGATACATTTATAAGCCAAGACTAGTCGATGAGCAGGCATAAATATGTAACCATGGGACGTTTGTATGTTTTGTTATAACAAAACTAAGATGTAGATGAATGTGTGTGTTTGATGTACCAAATTTATATTGTATATGTCAGATGTGCACAGAGTTCATTAATAGTACATTATGTAAACAAATAATAGGGGAAGCGAGTATGGATGTTTATGAAACGAGCAAAATATTTTCAAGAGCTTATTAATTACCATTATAAGATAAGTTTCAAGATTTTATGCTCGACCATATTTCTAACTTGAAATTATTCAGATGTATACATTTTCTTTAATCTCATAAGATCGGAAGTGACCTTGTTCTAGGTCGTGAATTGTGAGATAACAGACAAAGTATTGATTTTTTCCGAAACAATAATGTCATTGACCTTGATGTAATCCCGTTAAACTTGGTATAACTGATTATTGAATTCGACGTTGAAAACGAGATGACAAATTGAATTTATTTGAATATTATTTACAATTAACGCTAATTATTATAGCAACAGAACATAACCTTCTGCGACAGTATTGGATTTCCAGCTTGACTTTTCGAATTTTTTTCGATTGCATATCCGAGAATAATTGAAACATTTGGTTTTATAATGGTACAAAGCTGACTTTTCATTGGCTGAACACCTGTAAACTGAGTTTCATTGGCTGAAAACACCTAAATGAGTATGTTTTAATGGGATGCATTAAAGGACTTATAATTATGATTACTACATTTAATGGTGGAGCATAAAATTAGTAAACAAATTACTTAAATATATCGTCCCAAATATTTGAATAGTTATCAAAGACAGTTAAGAACTTAATGTAATCCATTATTCACCATGACTAGTAATAATAATAATAATTTAGAATAAGCAATATTAACATTGTCAGTAATGTTACCGGCAACAACTTTTCACGCCACTAATATTACAATCAACAGTGTCATTGTCATTAGTGTCATTGCACATTACAGCCACTATTAAAACATTCTCGTGTTTCAAATAAGAAACTGAAAAGATATTATATTCTTATTTAATAATAATAATAATAATAATAATAATAATAATAATAACAAAACATCTGATATCTGGTATTTCCTTTGCTTTAGCATCCAATTAAAGGATTGGATTTCAAACGATGCAAACGGCAAAATTTTGCTGTGAAAAGTTGTGACAAACTCATTTTTTCATGAACTTCATTCAAAACTAAAAAAATGTGCTCCATCGAAAAAAAGGTTGTTCTTACACAAGTGGTGCTGGAACCTTATTCGTCTTCTACCAGTGAATTTAATAAAGATTTGTGCATGGCAATGGTTGCTGCAAACATACCGTGGTATAAACTTGGAGTATCAAAGTTTCAAGCATTCCTACGCAAATACAACAACTTCAATATTCCGGATGAATCAACACTCCGGAAAAATTATTTGAATTCCTGCTACACTGACAAGTGGAGACGATTAGAGCTTAACTTGGCGATTATTACGTATGGGTTGACGTTGACGATGCAATCAATGGCCGCAGAGAATATGGAAAAAATATTTATATATATTCATTTTTAACAAAATAATCTGCCCTCAGTGAGGGTGACCACAAAGATCCAGAATAAAAGCACTACAGAATAATTTAGAAAGACAAAAAGATTAAATACAGGAATTGTTTAGTAAAAAATCCAGAGAAATGCAAATCCAATAGAATCATCAATGGCCAAAATATAAAAGGTAATGTAATATTTGGATTGAATCACTTAAGAATATTAAAAAATTGTTTGAATTTCAAAAACGGAGACTGAGTTCTTTTAAAATATTACATTGTTGAATTTAAAGTGTGCCACGTGCACCAAACAAAAGACCAGAAACACTCCACTGACTAGTACTTACTTACTTACTGGCTTTTAAGGAACCCGGAGGTTCATTGCCGCCCTCACATAAGCCCGCCGTTGGTCCCTAACCTGAGCAAGATTAATCCATTCTCTATCATCATATCCCACCTCCCTCAAACCATTTTAATACTATCTTCCCATCTTGTCTCGGCCTCCCCAAAATTTTTGCCTCCGACCTAACTTCACTCTATATGCATTTGTGGATTTTCCATAACATATTCCCTTCCCATCTCAAACGTCTGGATTTAATGTTCAATTATGTCAGGTGAAGAATACAGTGCGTGCAGTTCTGCGTTATGTAACTTTCTCCATTCTCCTGTAACTTTATCCCTCTTAGCCCCAAATATTTTCCTAAGTAAGCATCTTATTCTCAAACACCCTTAACCTATGTTCTTCTCTCAAAGTGAGAGTCCAAGTTTCACAACCATAAAGAACAACCGGTAATATAACTGTTTTATAAATTCCAACTTTCAGATTTTACGGCAGACTAGATGATAAACACTGTGTGTTTATTTGTACTTTCAATGCGGAATCTAACTATATATTTTAAAAATATTTTTTTCCTTGGCAAAGGCGTCTTAATGAGGAAAAATCTAAATTTATCCATTTCCATAAAAAGTAAGAAAATCTGTTTATATGTCAATATAAACTTTAATTTCTCAGCATCAAAATAAACCATGATTTTGATCATTAGGTGAAAGGGTTTCTGAGTTACAACAGTTTGAAGTTGCAAATTTTAAAAAATACGATAAATTTAAATATCTTTAATTTAAACACTATGAAGTTCTGATGCTTCAAACTTTGCACAAGCATTGTATCACAGTTCTCAATAAAAAAAGTTTCATTGTATTTAGAAATTGTAAACATTTTCTCAATATTTCCACGATTTGAGAGGCTGGCTGTAAAATACTTATGTTTTAAAATGCACTTAAATCACGTGGTAATTGATGTATATAGAAAATCTGAAATTAGGATTTATAATCAGAAATACAAAAGAATTAAAAAATATAAATACTATTGATACATATAAAACTATGGTTAGAAGTAAGCCACTGTATGCGTCTGTAATATGGTCAAAACCTCAGTTCCAGTCCCATCAAATGCAAAATTAGAAATTTAAGATACAGAAAAGATTTTTACTTATTTATATTTTAAAAAATCACTTGTCTTTATTAATTAAATTTCAATAATCCAAGATAGTTTTTGAAAATTATAAACTTTAAAATTCATTTAATAAATACCAAATTTTACTCTATAAGACTGTTAACTTTTGAATAACTGTTATTTTCTTCAATTCACTTCATTTCAATGTAAAAAGAACTTACGTCATAGGCAACTTTTATTATTCCTGTTCCTAGAACTGTTTTTTTCAAGAACTCTCCATTGTTTGTTATGTGTAATACTTACAACTCTTTGTCTTTAAACTGTGATTCTCAATTGGATTTCAGTTTAACAATTGAAAATGTCATACAATAACTTATTAAAACATCTGACAGCATTGTATTTCTTAGATATTTAAATTATGATGTATTATAATGTTTTTTCTAAGTTTTAAAATAATTTTATCATTAATTGAACTATTTTCTTAATAACTGTAATATTGAATAAGAATATCACCGTATGTATTTTCTTTCTTTCGTTTGTGTTGTTTGTTTTGTTTTTTTTTCTTATTAATAACTGTGCCTGTATCTGTGCAAAAATACAGCTAAGAAAGCCTTTCTGATTTTAAGTTAAAATAAATTTTAAATAAATAAATAAATAAATAAATAAATAAATAAATAAATAAATAAATATTTTGATATTTTTAGCAACATATTTCTCATTTTCATATTACATAAAATCCGGGCTCTAATGATTATCAGAGTCCAGCCTTGCCTGGCTCATCGAGATGCCTACTCCCACGTGATATTGTGTCACGGAATGGCTCGGTATCGGGTGTCAACCTTGGTTGGTAGCAAGCCTTGATCAAAAGTCACACAGATAGATGCAACGCTTATCAGCGCCGTGAGTAGCTGCAGTGCCGGCCACTTCCGCGAATCCCTCTCCGAGCAGTCACGACGTCAAAAGTGAAAGTGCACGAGCTGCGAACGGAACTGGGTCAGCGCGGGCTCGCTGCGACGTCGAACCGGGGCCTCCTGCGCCGCTATTTCGGGACACTCGTGTCGAGGACAGAGACCTTTAACCCAGAGAGCTTTATGAAGCGTGGGCGTGCCCCCTCTACCACGGTTTATTTGTGTGGAAATAAAAAGTTTTTAAAGGAAATGCGGTTGGCTGTTTCTAACGCCTCCAGTTATGATCGACTCTGCTAGTCCGGCAGTGTGGGGAATTTCTATTTCTGAGGCGAGGGCACCAGCAAGGAGGAATTCGTTGTCCCCGATCATAGAATGTAGCCGAAGACTATAGGGCTAGTATGATACTGAGACTTATATTCTTACTAGTATCTATAATTCATAGTGTTTTTTTTTTTTTGCAAAAAAGTGGAGAATCATCTCTCTTCCATAGCAATTTCCTATCTATAATAATTTGAACTAGTAATGGAAATTATAGGAAACTGGCTGAACGGATTTTAATGAATGACCATTCATTTTGAAGCTTAGTGTTCAAGCATTTTCAGAAAAATAGTAACTTTCAATGAAGCGTTAGTTTTCCCACATAATTTTCCGATTTTACAAAATCCATCTTTCGTCAGTTTTGAGAACAAATTGCATTTCAGAATAAAACAAAATATACACTACAATAAACAATAGGCTATTACACGAAGGCCATGGCCTGCAAGATTACTGATATATTTAGAGCTCAAATTCAATTGGTTGTTAAAGACTTCTAGACTTACTAAAAATAATTTACAGTTCTGATTCTGCGGCGTGTAATTTTCTGAGCACAGCTGTACATTGGATATTAAAATCTACAAAATTTGAGTTGGTTTGATGACATTATTACCATTAGAAATGCAATATTATTATAGTTAATGCCATGATGCGACTATTTTTCATTAATGATACATATTAATGCTATATTGATGATATGAAAGTGAAATGTTTTGGGGTTATATAAGTAGATGTAGAGAATATCTTAAATTAATCTTCATTTCTATAATTTACTAAATGGCGGCTATATAGTATATATATATATATATATATATATATATATATAATATATATATATATATATATATATAACTGCAAAACTTCCGTAAGATAATAATAATATTGTTATTAAAATCAAATATTTTTATAGTTATTAATCAAGTGGGGTTGGGTCTTGTTCATATACTTAATGGGGATGTGGTGTAGATATTTATATGAATCATTCAGTATTGGCTCGAGAGAGCGCAAAAATTACAGTTAATAAGGAAAGACCAAGGGTATTACTTACTGATAAAATAAGAGGCCTACAAATTTTGTAGTCTCTCGATCATTTCAGCAAGATCTCTTAGCAGGATAAAATGATTTTACCCTCTACATGAAGCAGCTATATCAAGATGCTATGTCTATTGTTCGAAAGCATAGCAAACCTGACTTTTTTTTAACTTTCATCTACAATACACAATGACCTGAAGTAGCTATTGCTTTACTCCCACATGAAAAACCCACTGATCGTCCTGACATTGTTACTTGCGTTTTCGCGTTGAAACTCAAAAACTAAGATGAATAGGTTCAAGAAAAAGTATTTGGCATAAAAAGCATTCAGAAGGAGTATGTTTCATTATTACGGAAGCAAATAACTTTCAAAATGTCTGGAATTCTTCATTTAAAATAAATCTGACAAACTTTTATTTGAACGTCTAATGATGAACTTAGTTTGCAACATTTGCTGCACAAGCCACTAGTATTCTATAAAACTGCTGTTTTGAGCAGATTCTCTCTGTGCAGTTTGTATTGTACTGTATTCATTTACATTCCATGGTATTCGTATATCGCTTTAAAGCTAGAATATGGAACATGTAAAAAAATCTTAATAGTACTATAAAGCCTTAATTGAGGTGCTGGGTGCAAGAAGGGCATTTTAAAGGATGTAACCTTTTTGAGTAAAACGTTTTGTGTTCTCTGATCTGTTATGCATATGATCACCAAGTTGTAGTTCAATACTGTGATCATAGAGGTCAGGAGTACCCAAAATGTAAAGGCGTGCATAGATCACATTATTACGTTTGAATTTTCAGCATCAATTTTCTCAAAAGTTGCATTTGAGAGAAGTGCCTTTCTTGCACACAACCCCTCAATTATAGTCATATTCTAGTTGAAATATATACAGAAGAGTTTTACAATATAGTCTACGAGTAGTACAACACAAAGGTTAACAACTTAATTCAACACAGAAATGTCGGTCTGGGTAGCACAGTCGGTATAGCGCTGGCTTTCTGCGCTCGAGGCTGCGGGTTCGATCCCGGCTAAGATCGATGGCATTTAAGTGTGTTTAAATGCACAGGCTCATGACAGTAGATTTAGTGGCATGTAAAAGAACTCTTGCGGGACAAAATTCCGGCACAACTGTGACGCTGATATAACCTCGGCAGTTGCGAGAATCGCTAAGTAGGCCTAAACCATAATTTTTTTACACAAAATATTCATGAAGCGTTGTTGAATGTCATAAATTCACCTACAGAATAGAATACGTGAGAAATTAGGAACTTCTTTAATTTGGCCCTAAGTAATGTTATGTTTTGGGTTTAATTTTTTATATCCTTAGGGAGGTTATTAAAAATTTTTACTGCCTTATAACGCACTCCTTTTTTATAGCACGATAGGCTTGCCGATTGGTATGAAAGTCATTTATTTGTTTGGCGCATATTTATGTTATGAGAAAGTTTATTAATTGAAAAATATACTGACAAGCCATGGGCATTATTTGCAGTTTTCTTTTAAATGGCTCTACATGTTTGCCTAGATTTGGAAACTACTATTAATTATTCTTTTTGGAGTAGGAGTATATAGTTACTATCTGTAGGCCTAGAATTTCCCCAGAATATTAAAGCAAAACGCATTACCGAGTATAATTATATAAAGTGTATTGCTTTAGGTACAGCTTATAGCAGTAAAATGTTTGTAAATATTCAACATTACCTCCATTACTGTATCTTGTACAATAATGAAAATTGGTATGTGTAAAACACTGTCGATCTGCTATATGAAAAAAATATTTTTACGATTAAAATATTTTTTTCAAAATTCAAAATTCAAAATGGTGGCAATTCATAGTACTCGTCGAACTGCAGCAGTTTGTGCAGAATTTTGCACTCCTCCGGAAAATCAACAGATACAATGTTCGGTTTTCGGGGTCGGAAAATTGATTTTGGCGAAAACGACATGAAATCGGATTTCAATCTGATGTCTTCCGGCAACAAACAGACCTCATATCGAGTATTTTAAGCACAAAGTTTTTTAATTGTACAATAGCCGTAAGTGCATCAGAAATTAAAATAAATGAAATTTTATTTTATTGGGTTATTTTACGACGCTGTATCAATATCTAGGTTATTTAGCGTCTGAATGAAATGAAGGTGATAATGCCGGTGAAATGAGTCCGGGGTCCAGCACCGAATGTTACCCAGCATTTGCTCGTATTGGGTTGAGGGAAAACCCCGGAAAAAACCTCAACCAGGTTATTTGCCCCGACCGGGATTCGAACCCGAGCTACCTGGTTTTGCGGCCAGACGTGCTGGCCGTTACTCCACAAATGTGAACAATAATAAATGAAATTAGAAAGATAATAATTAACACCTGTACAATGAAATATACTCCGTTAACAATAGTAATATGCGTTACAAGAGCGGTATATTGAAGTTGTCATGTTCGCGGAAAAGTTTGAAAAAGCGAAACGTAGTTGATCTTTTTTAATTTCCGAGAATTGAAAGAAAACATACCGCTCGTGTATAGTACATTATTTTGTGCGAAGATCGTTTATTACATACTGAAAGAGGAATTTCTAATTAGTTGCAATGAAATCTCCATCTTGGTTTCTGTTCAGTGACGGCAGATTTGCAAAACAAAAATATCTATCTTCAACATTGTTGCTTTAAAATATTTTCTGTGTTTACTATACTCCAGCAGGCCGTGATATACGTCTATCTTTTTTTTCTCCCAGTCTATGATGTGTCTGGAATCTTGTTGATTTTTTCACGGCTTCCTTAATGTTACTTGCATCACGAATGCAGTAACTTTAGTGGAGTTGTAGAGTTTACTTAAATTTTGCAAATGTTTAAAAACAATAATTAACAGTGCAATTTAGGTGAAATTGCAGTGGTAAGTTTCCAATTTATAATTATTACTATATTGAACGTCTGTAAAAATAATATGTTAAAAGCCTAAAGCAGTAAAATCAATATGTCACTTAAGCGGTAAGAAGAGGGAAATTGTTATGTGTGTTAGGTTGGGAATACTGAATGTGGAATTTTAGACTTACCGCGGATTGGTTTTGTGCGGAAACCAAGCAAATACGCACGATCTCGCACAAAAATATATGTTCGTAACTTGAGATGTGTATAAATTTGTAACCCGGAAGAAAAAGTAGTGCAGTTCTTGAACAGTGTGGCTGATAAGCGTCATGCTGATAGCGTGTGCGTTATCAGGTGAACTTCCAGTATATTGAATGTGTAAATAAAGGTTTGGCCGATAAGCACTCTTGCTTGTTAACTAATGGCTCATTTCGCTGTCTAATTTACAATTAATTATGACGCTTCTTGCGGTTTTTCCGTAGATTATAATTATCCGACATTGCTATTGTCCTACTTCTGATTTTCTTGTTGTAAAGGGGTTCGCAATTTAATGTACTCTTCATGGTTAACACTATAAGGTAAAATATTTACGATTTTTGTTTACATCTTAATTTCTTTAAGTGAGATGAGTAAAACAAAAATACGTTTTACTGGTTGGAGTGTGCAATCTGTGGTGAGAAAGCTCATGAAGGGCTCAGGCCTAGCAGTCGACTACTATCTCATGTCCACATGTTTCAGCAGAAGTGAAAGATTATCCAGTTAGAATGAGGGTAATGTGTGATCAGAACAATCCTCCCTTCAGTATTTATAGTTGGTATTCAAAACCGTATTTCAATACGTACGGTACTATAGCTCTCCAAATCCACCAGTTCATCACGATGATGGCTGAGCATTGGTCTCACACACTGACCAAGGAATTAAACTTTTCACAAAGCTAAAAGAAAAACTGTTGTACAACTGCGTCAGAAAACATAGTAGCAGGAAAATAATCAGAATTTCATGAGAAAATTCCTTTCCCACGAGGACTCGAACCTCACTGTTGGAGTGGTTAGTTCATATCGACAATTTTTATTGCATGGCTATTTTTATAAATTGGAACATGATGATAGTCTTACATAAATTACACGCAATTATGTCGTCACTTACACAGAAATGCTGTTTTCCGAATTCCTCTACCCATTTCTGTATTTCCGTACTTGTTTTAGGCATATTTATTTCAACTAGTAGTGAACAATATCATATACATTGCTAAACTGGATTTGTATACTCTACTTGTTTAGGAGTAAGGAATCTGTTGACCCTGTATGCGCGTTATTTGTTGTGATTGTGAGCAGAGTCTGTGCTGAAGACCACGTGCCGTTCGGTAGGTTCAAATACGAAGGTGATACAACGTTTGAATTTTTTTTTTTTACGGGATGAGTAAAGCTATGCTATATCGCGTCCACACCTGTGGAGTAACGGTCAGCGCGTCTGACAGCAAAACCAGGTGGCCCGGGTTCGAATCCTGGTCGGGGCAAGTTACCTGGTTGAGGTTTTTTCCGGGGTTTTCCCTCAACCCAATACGAGCAAATGCTGGGTAACTTTCGGTGCTGGACCCCGGACTCATTTCACCGGCATTATCACCTTTATTTCATTCAGACGCGAAATAACCTAGATGGTGATACAGCGTCGTAAAATAACCCAATAAAAATGCTATACCGCCACGCTTCATCTTACAAGCAAACATTGTGATGGGGGCGGATAAACAGTTAATTTTTATTCTTCCACCATGTTAATATTGTCAAGAGAAGTGCTTATACAAATTTTGGCCACTCGACCGCAATTACGAGTCCTCCAGAAAGTAATTTTCCATGGGGCCGCTTACAGAAAAAACACAATTGCATGGAAAGATTTATTGAAACAGATACCTACAGCAGTTGTTGCGCTTTTTGTCAACATGTTCCCCACTCGAATTCAGACATTTTCATACCATGGGATCAATTTTTGCATCCTTGTGTTGTAGAAGTCAGCCGCCTGGGATAGGAACCAGCGTTTGACAGCCGACTGCACCTCGATCCCATGATATGACAAATGTTTCAATTCCGGTGGGAATATGTTGAAAAATAGCTCAACAATTTTGCTGTGTCTGTTCCAATAAACTATTTTCCAATGAAATTGTGTTTTCTTTCTGTTGACGGCCACCGGCGAACTTATTTTTTTACGGCTGTCGTAATTGCGGTCGAGTGGCCAAAATTTGTATAAGCACTTCTTTTGACATTATTAACATGATGGAAGAAAAAAACTCAACTTTTTTTTATCAGCCCCCATCAGAATGTTTGCTTGTTACCTGTCGGCTGAAAGACCGTACTGCGGGTAGTTCAACACAATCTTTATCACTGTAACGTATAACAACAGCGAGATAGTTGTGGGTTTGACTCCGTGAAAGTGCGTCTCTTGATTGGACTTACAAATACCCCATTCTAAATTTCCAACCAATGAGAATTGCTATTATAATTTACAATGTGTGGAGTCTGATAACTCTATCTCTGTGATAAAAGATACCGGATATCAGGGTTTCGAAAACAGTGATTCACTTTCTAGAATATGTAGGTTATTGACAACAAAACTCGAGTGAGATTTTAAAATGCTTATAATGCCGTAAGTGATTTCACCATCGTGTATTATACCGGTCATGTTTTGACAGTAAATTGCATTATTTCAGTAGTAGGTTAAAATATATTTTTCGTAATCGTGGAAAGGATGCATATTAATGCAACGGAAACTGAAATTTCAAATATATCCGCCTTCGTTTGTTAGCGAAAAGCTTTGTACGAGTACTGAATTGGAATTTTGAAGCCTTACAATATTTTAATGAGCCGTTATATAGGCTATTGTAGTTTTCCTTCTTAGAAAACTTTTCATATTCTGCTAGTTTATTAATTTATTGTTTGAATATAGAGCACAATTTTGAAGCTAAGAAAATCTCTGAAATGTAATAGCTCAATTTACAATTGGATACTTTACAGTAGAAAGGCGCAAAGTGCCAAATTTATGAACAGATTTTGACCACTCGACCGCAGTTACAAGGGGCGTAAAAATAAGTTTGTCAGGGGCCCTTAACAGAAAGAAAACACAATTTCGTTGGAAAAATTTATTGGAACAGACAAAGCAAAATTGTTGAGCTATTTTTGAACATATTCCCTACCGGAATTGAAACATTTGTCATATCATGGGATCGACAGACTAAATGACTTTCGCTCTTAAATAATTTTAAGAATATATTTTTATAATTGAACTGATAGTACTTATGATAACTTTTCACAAATCTTTATCAATAGTTTGATGATACAACTAAAATTAATACACTGAGAGACAAACAAATTTAAAAAATTTACGAAAGGTGTTAAGTTCCATAAATATTTCGTGGATACTATGATCCATTTATCATCCACAGATCTGTTAATGTTTAAAAATACTTCCATTAAAGTGGTTTTGCAGACTGAAAGCAAATCACCCTCACCATTTGGAACTGAATTTCGCCGACTTTCGTAAGTTCTATGTTGGCGTCGTTGTACTGGTATGACAATAAAGAGACCCAACAGAAATGTTGATAGTATTGAATAATCTTGGTCATAGAACTTAGAAAATACAGCTATAGCTAATTAATAGCTATAATTATCTACACGGGTGTCAGTTCACAGCATTTTATTCTTCATTTTCATGGCACTTACAAGAAACGCGCCTATTTAATTATATTTCCCCCATTTTCTGGATTTTAACATTAGGAATTAAAAAGTCTAAAACAAACCAGGGGTGTCATCTACAGATAATACATTATGTTTCTATGTAATTCATAGCCCTACACTACCTACGTATTGTGTTGTATATAACACTTACCTGCTCTGATCTTCCTGTTTGTAGAAAACACCGCGGTATATAATCAGTAATGCCTTTTGCCATAACTTCACTGTTAACACGACAAATAAACAAGAAGGGAAATTAATACGAATGGCACATTGCACCTTTCTTATGAGAGAGCCTTGGTAACGTTGCACCACTACCATCTTTTTGTAGTTTTAATTACACACTACAATCTTCTGTGGACTAGCCCTGTTGATATATAATGCCCCTTAATTTGCACCATTCTAATGAAATATCACATTTTTTTTAATTTGTGTACTTAGCACCTTTCTAATTTCTCCAGTTTATAACATTCAGTTCTATGAAATTTTAAAATGTGTGTGTAATTTTTATCAGAGTGAACCCTGTTCTGTTTAATGGCGACTAAGTATTTCAAACTTAATAATTCAGCGTTGCCAACCCCGAGGGTTGACTGGATCGCACAATTGGTTTCAAATTATCGTACTTTTGATTGGAGAATCGTACACTACATATAAAATAGACCTATTTTGATTATTTTACCTAAACTCTCTCCACAGTATTTTATTTAAACGATTTTTTTAAAATTCTTACAAGGAAATAATTGTTAAAAGTTAAATATCATCGTATAAAATGATTTTCAAACACTTTGTTGTTCCCTACCTGGAAGGATCCTCAGGATGATCAACAACAGCGGAAACAGAAGGGCCAGAACCTATATCTAGTCCTTTTACAATTTGTTTAATCAGATCAAAACCTAGTTTTAAATTTAGGAGTTGTTTACCATAATTTCCTACAATTTTGTTTCCGTCCTGTATATTTAAGTAGGCCTACACCAGATGTAGATTTTTTGGGAGGAGGACCACAATCACTATCTTCTGATTCCATTGCCATTATTTCACGTCGGAACCTATCACAAAGCCACCCGGCGTGGCTCAGTCGGTTAAGGCGCTTGCCTGCCGGTCTGAAGTTGCGCTCGGTCGCGGGTTCGATTCCCGCTTGGGCTGATTACCTGATTGGGTTTTTTCCGAGGTTTTCCTCAACCGTAAGGTGAATGCCAGGTAATCTATGGCGAATCTTCGCGCTCATCTCGCCAAATCCCATCTCGCTATCACCAATATCATCGACGCTAAATAACCTCGTAGTTCATACAGCGTCGTTAAATAACCAACTTAAAAAACCTATCACAATGACACCTGATTTCTTACTGCCCGTGCACTACCACGAAACACGACTGGCACAAGCAAGTAGGCTACTATAACAGGCTGTTCCTTGTTCATTAGTAGGGCTAGGATTTTGATGACCTATAAATCATGAAAAAAGTCCTAAAAACAATGCATTTATGACCTAACATCTTAAAAAAAATGCCCTAAAATTGATCTCATATAATTAGCTTAGTCAGAAAAGAGGGTTTGTACTACTTAATATTTAGACTAGTAATTAAATTAAATTTTACATAATTTTTTCTAAGTAGTACACTTTAATTAATTATTTTACATGATGTAGTTTCCATGTATGATCGTTCACCTCTGCGTCTGTATGTGGACGTGAGGTCAGCAGTCGGCTGGTCGGTCTCGGCCCTTCATGGGCTGTAGCACCTGGATTTACTTTACTTTTAGTTTCCATGTAGTCTACCACAAGGCCACTCTTATCCGGAATTAGCAGGTATAGAGGAGTTTATATTGAAGGGGTGGTTGGACTGATCCATTAGATGGGGCGTACTACGTTAAAAGGGCAATATTAGTGTACAGAAACGATTAAAATATTATACAAAATAATGGGTATTAATGAACAAAATATGTAAAGAAAATAGCAAAGGAAATAAACATTATTTTACATTAATAATGGGGTTTTATGGCCAAAATTAAATGAAAATGCCTAAAAAATGACCGAATAAAACAAAAATTGCTCTTATGAGTTGAAACAGGCAAAAAATGCAAAAAAATGCCCTAACAAATAAATCTCAAAACACTCAGTTTATCACATAACATATAAATACTAAAGCGGCTATGTTTCTGGCTTACTAGAAAAAAGATACAATTTCATCAAAATCCTAGCCCTATTCATTAGTATGGACCAAACAGGCCCATATTTTGAATAATGTTTATTTCCTTTTTCTGTTGTGAGATTCTGAAAACATTATAACCAACTTATTAGTTATTACATGCTTGTGTGGAAACAGTAATTATGTTTAAGGCTATTGAGAGGATTGGAGAGGCCATTTCTCTGAGATATCTGGAAATGAACAAAGGAATATTTGTCAGCATCATTTGTAATGAACACTACATAATTTCTTGTCGCTATAATAATGTTTATCAAAATCAAGCTGCCATGTCGCCTGGACCTGGGACGTAGGCGGGCAATGTTATAGAAATACAGTATGTTTAGCGACAATTGACTATACAGTACTTGTAACGCAGAAGTGCTACATGCAGAAACTACTTTATGTGTATAAGTGAAATATACCCATAGTACTGCAGAAATGTATACATAAAATTTCAAATGTCTTAAATTGTAATGTTTAAAACCCTCTCTTTTTGACATGTTTTACCCTGTTTGTCGACAGGATCGTACATTTTGCGTACTATCCGCGGGTTGGATCATACGATCGTACATGATACCAAATTATCGCATTTGTACGATCCAGATCTTACAGTTGGCAACACTGATTTAACCGTACATCGTGCATGTTAACGAAAGAAAGTAAAGGTATATTTAGATCCGCGGTTGGCAACACTGATTCAATTATTGGACCAATTGGAGGTACCCGATTTTAAAGCGCGCCAGCAGTAACCAACCCATGTATTGTGGGTCCCTATCACCACGGCATGGCGCGTCCTCAGGTTGCGGATAGAGGAGACGGCCTCCAGATATGGAGGGTAGCTGCGAATATATTGAATAAGCAGTCGTGGACAGCCGATAAGGGGTGGTCCTCCAGCTTGGGGGTTGGGCGAAGGGCTAACAACCCATCACCGTAAAAAACAGCTTGTTACGTATCCCTATAATAAGCCTCGGAATAGGACTGATTCTCTGGCACGACCACAGCAAAGGAATAAGGATTTGAGATTTGGCACTTGGAACGTAACTAGTCTTTATAGAACAGGAGGGGTAACATTAGTAGCAAAAGAACTAGCTAGATATAGAATAGACTTCGTAGGAGTACAAGAGGTTAGGTTAGATGGGAATGGCATATCACAAATAGGAGATTACTTGTTGTATTATGGGGAAGGAAACAATAATCACCAATTAGGAACAGGATTCTTTGTTCATAAAAGAATAAAATCAGCAGTAAAAAAGGTCGAATTTATCAGTGACAGGTTATCATATTTAGTACTTAAGGGTAGATGGTGCGACATCATAGTTATAAATGCTCACGCCCCTACAGAAGAGAAAGACGACCATATAAAGAATAGCTTCTATGAGGAATTGGAACATACTTTTGATCAGTTCCCTAGATATCACATGAAAATTTTATTGGGGGATTTCAATGCTAAAGTAGGACGGGAGGATATTTTTAGACCAACTATTGGAAAAGAGAGCCTACACGCAATTAGTAGTGACAATGGAGTTAGATTAGTCAACTTTGCCACATCGAAAAATTTAATTGTCAAAAGTACAACATTCCCCCATAAGGATATACATAAATATACTTGGACTTCTCCAGATGGATTGACACACAACCAAATAGATCACATCTTGATAGATAAACGGAGACATACTAGTATAGTAGATATTCGAACTTTCAGGGGTGCAGACTGTAATTCTGACCATTATTTGGTGATTGGAGAATTAAGAGAAAGATTATCAGTAGCCAAGCGAGTAGAGCAACAAGTTAATATTACTAAATTCAATATTTTGAAATTAAAGGACGAGGAAGCTAAGCAAAATTATCAGGTCGAAATTTCGAATAGGTTTGCCACTTTAGAAAGTTCCGACGAAGTTGAGAAAGAATTAGATATTAATAGCGTGTGGGAAAATATCAGAGATAGTATCAAAATTGCAGCTGAGCAGAGCATAGGTTATTATGAAACTAAGAAAAAAGAAACCGTGGTTTGATGAAGATTGTTGCATGGTAGTAGAAAGAAGGAAACAGGCAAAATTGAAATTCTTACAGGATCCAGTTGAGGAGAAGAGAGATAATTATTTCAATGAAAGACGGGAAGCAAGTCGTACACTTAGGAATAAAAGAGAGGTTACTTGAAGGAAAAACTGAATGAGGTAGAAACAAATAGTAAGAATAAAAACATTCGAGATTTATATAAGGGTATAAAGGAATTTAAGAACGGATATCAGCCAAGGGTAAACGTTATCAAGGATGAGAATGGTGACTTGCTTGCAGACTCTCCATCAATCCTAAACAGATGGAAAAACTATTTTGCGCAACTACTAAATGTACATAGGCCAAATAGAAATGATCGGGACGAAATTGAAATACAAACTGCTGAGCCATTTATACCCGAACCCACGCTTACAGAAGTCGAAATTGCGATAGAAAATCTGAAAAAGTACAAGTCTCCAGGTATCGATCAAATTCCAGCAGAATTAATACAAGAGGGTGGGAGTGCATTATATAGCGAAATTTATAAACTTGTACTTGCTATTTGGGAAAAGGAAATTGTACCAGAACAATGGAAGGAGTCCATAATTGTACCTATTTTTAAAAAGGGGGACAAAACCAACTGTGGTAACTTTCGAGGAATATCACTTTTGTTGACGTCGTACAAAATTTTGTCCAATATTCTTTTGAGAAGATTAACTCCGTACGTAGATGAAATTATTGGGGATCATCAGTGCGGTTTTCGGCGTAATAGATCGACTATTGATCAGATTTTTTGTATTCGACAGATAATGGAGAAAAAATGGGAGTATAAGGGTACAGTACATCAGTTATTCATAGATTTCAAAAAGGCTTATGACTCGGTTAAGAGGGAAGTATTATATGATATTCTTATTGAATTTGGTATTCCCAAGAAACTAGTTCGATTAATTAAAATGTGTCTCAGTGAAACGTACAGCAGAGTCCGTATAGGTCAGTTTCTATCTGATGCTTTTCCAATTCACTGCGGGCTAAAGCAAGGAGATGCACTATCACCTTTACTTTTTAACTTCGCTCTAGAATATGCCATTAGGAAAGTTCAGGATAACAGGCAGGGTTTGGAATTGAACGGGTTACATCAGCTTCTTGTCTATGCGGATGACGTGAATATGTTAGGAGAAAATACACAAACGATTAGGGAAAACACGGAAATTTTACTTGAAGCAAGTAGAGCGATCGGTTTGGAAGTAAATCCCGAAAAGACAAAGTATATGATTATGTCTCGTGACCAGAATATTGTACGAAATGGAAATATAAAATTGGAGATTTATCCTTCGAAGAGGTGGAAAAATTCAAATATCTTGGAGCAACAGTAACAAATATAAATGACACTCGGGAGGAAATTAAACGCAGAATAAATATGGGAAATGCGTGTTATTATTCGGTTGAGAAGCTCTTATCATCCAGTCTGCTGTCGAAAAATCTGAAAGTTAGAATTTATAAAACAGTTATATTACCGGTTCTTCTGTATGGTTGTGAAACTTGGACTCTCACTCTGAGAGAGGAACATAGGTTCAGGGTGTTTGAGAATAAGGTGCTAAGGAAAATATTTGGGGCTAAGCGGGATGAAGTTACAGGAGAATGGAGAAAGTTACACAACACAGAACTGCACGCATTGTATTCTTCACCTGACATAATTAGGAACATTAAATCCAGACGTTTGAGATGGGCAGGGCATGTAGCACGTATGGGCGAATCCAGAAATGCATATAGAGTGTTAGTTGGGAGACCGGAGGAAAAAGACCTTTAGGGAGGCCGAGACGTAGATGGGAGGATAATATTAAAATGGATTTGAGGAGGTGGGGTATGATGATAGAGACTGGATTAATCTTGCACAGGATAGGGACCGCTGGCGGGCTTATGTGAGGGCGGCAATGAACCTTCGGGTTCCTTAAAAGCCATTTGTAAGTAAGTAAGCAGTAACCAACAGTAGACAAGGATCAGAAGGATTTTTTTTTTATTTCAGCAGGCTTCCTAGTAGCCTTCCGTGAGATACAGGAAACACGGGATCAACATTTTTAACTGTTGCTAAACAAACCCGGACAGTGAGGCATAATCTGATAAATTTCTGTTACATAACTATAACGCTAAGCCTTCCCCACGTCTCTGCCTCCAGAAACATCCGGTACAGTCGGCCTGGGTAGCGCTGGCCTTCTGTGCTCGAGGTTGCGGGTTCGATCCCGGCCCAGGTCGATGGCATTTTAAGGGGTTAGGTACAGCTTACAGCAGTAACATTTTGGAAATATTCAACATTTTTTTCCTCCATTACTGTATCTTGTACAATAATGAAAATTAGTATGTGTAAAACACTGTCCTTCTGCTATATGAAAAAAATATTTTTACGATTTAAAAAAAGTTATTTACATTTTTGTTTTCAAAATTTAGTTCACTGTGCAGTGATGAAGCGTTTCCCACATAACTAAATAACTATCCAACATTCTGTGATGAAATTTTCATGTTATATCTACAATATGATGCAAGATCGCTTCTCTATCTTTGATAGATTGTCTGATAAAAAATAAATCATTTAAAAATGGTCAAATATTGGTACTTTCTTCTAACACAAAATAAAAAAAAATTATTTATTGAGGAATACAGTTGAAAGAGCATGATATTGTAAACATGAGTTTCAGCAATAAAATAAAAGGGAGAGAACATGAAAAAGTTAACAAGTTTATGACTTATGAGGGAAACGCTTCATCACTGCACAGTAAACTGCCACTATTTTGAATTTTGAAAAAACAAAAAAATTAAATAATTTTTTTAAATCGTAAAAATATTTTTTTCATATAGCTGAAGGACAGTGTTTTACACATACCAATCTTCATTATTGTATAAATACAGTAATGGAGGAAAAAATGTTTAATATTTCCAAAAACTTTACTGCTGTAAGCTATACCTATCCCCTTAAGTGTGCTTAAATGCGACAGGCTCATGTCAGTAGATTCAGTGGCATGTAAAAGAACTCTTGCGGGACAAATTTGCGGCACATCGGCGACGCTGATACAACCCCGGTAATTGCGAGTGTCGTTAAATAAACAATAATTTAAATTTTTAAAAACATCCGGTACAACGGATGTAAACCTAACACTGGCGCCATTGCGATCAGCGTTGCCAATTTAGCGAGTTTGTCGTTAAATCTAGCGGAAACAATTTTTTTTTTATCTTTTATGTTTAGCGACTTTTTCAACATCCTCTAGCGACGAAAATAATAATTCAGCTATTGATATTAAGGAATCTAGCGACTTTTGAACTACTATTTGGCGATTTTCAGGACACTTCAGTTGGCAACACGATTGCGATCAGAGACAATCAAATTATGGTCGGGTTAACTTTGACTTAATAATAAAATGTGTCGAGACAAAGACATGATTAATCGGCCTCGGTAGCGTAGTTGGTATAACGCTGGCCTTCTGTCCTCGAGGTTGCGGGTTCGATCCCGGCCGAGGTCAATGGCATTTAAGTGTGCTTAAATGCGACAGGTTCATGTCGGTAATTTACTGGAGAAAATTCCGGCACATCGACGACGCTGATATAACCTCTGCAGTTGCTAGCGTCGTTACATAAAACATAATTTATTATTAGACATGATTATTTAAAAATACTTTATTAGTAAGAAAACTTAAGTAAATATGAACTACAATACAGAACAAGATAAAGCTTTACTTCACAGATACATCAGTGATCCTCTATAATTGTATTCTCGGATGACAATCCCGCAGTCTCAGGTCGTAAAAGAGAAAGACAAATTGTCTCAAGATTCCTCTTAAATCTCTTAAAACGGACGTCCTGGAATTTCCTTTTTAAAGAAAGAATGTCACGGCACATATGGAATTCCCTTTCGGCACAGGTTGCGGACACTGCACGGGGCTAAATGTGTGAATGGCTGCATTCCAATGTCAGTGCACTTACAGAAATACTTGCAGCCAGTTCAACAACAGTCCTCTTATGTAACACGCAATCTCTGCGGACGCAATCTGCACCTGGCGTGAAGAAGAAATAAAACAAACGATACACTTCCTACTTTGTCTAATATTGGGTATAGCGGCACGGGAATTTTTCAACAATGTTTCGATTAATATAATAACATTAATAGCTATCTCTATACTTACAATTTCGTCCATATGGGTTCTGAATGTTCTATGCACCTAGAAAAGAAATTGAGCCGAATGAATTTGTTCCAAAAGATTAATGATTATCTAAATTGTGTAACATTTATAACTATTTCTTACTGCTGTTGCTGCCGCTATAACAACCACCACCACTCCCAACATGACCTATTACGACCACCAATACTATTATTATTATTATTATTATTATTATTATTATTATTATTATTATTATTATTATTATTTCTGTTATTATTATTATTATTATTATTATTATTATTATTATTATTATTATTATTATTATTATTATTATTATAGATTTCACCAAGCTCTCAAGTGCACGTGCAATCCAAATTCACTTTTCTCGATCAAAAATATGGCAGTTGTCCAAAAGTACAGTTTTTTAAAGAAATGTATCTAGGACAATTCTACCTGAAGAAACTGTTTAATGAGGGTGTGGAGTAGAGATGAACAAAGAGCGTATTCCTAATCTCAGCGCTGAGCAATCTGATGGCATCACGGTGTTCCGAATTTCACCGATGACGTCACTGATGCTCCACCGGTGTCGCACCGGTGCCATCAGCTTGCAGAGGTGGTGGCAGTCTCCATCAGCCGCCATCAATGAATCTGATTGGTTCTTGTATAGGGCGGGAATTAGCAGACGAATGACATCGTGCACTGTTGTGTCATGGCGGTGTGTTCTGCTTTAGTTCTGCTGTATTGTTTGTAATGAGCACAACTTAAAAACAATACGTTAATGGCTTATGAGCGAACTTTCAACGGACCAGTTATTACTACTGATTCAAGAAATAAATTGTTTATGCTCTCTTTTCTTTGAACGTAATGGCAGTACAGAAATTTCGCAAAATTTTGCTAGCGTAGCACAGACAACAACTTATACAGTCTCGATCCTTCCAGCAGCTTTGTTCCTATTTCGCTGCAACGTGACGTCATTGTTGTCCACCGGTCCGGTGAGATTCGGAATACGCTGAAAACTAACTGCCGGTCTCGCTTGCTGTGTTAGTTGAATTAGTCTTTCGAGTCTCGTCTCGTCATTCTCGTGCGCTTCGAGTTTCCCTCATCATTCTCGAAATAGCATTTTGTCGGGGTAGAAAGATTTCGTAACTTTGAATAACATACATCATTGAAATAAATAACATTATAAATGTTTAAATGAGACAAAAAGACAAAAGAGAACAGTATCTTAGTTATCAAAATGTTCTGGTTCTATTATATGATATTAGGCCTACCTATGGTTATATAAATAGAAAAAAAAAACAATTCTCAAATAAATTTGCATTTCTAAGAAACATAAAACATAACGTTAATATCTTTTTACTTGAGATTGCACACTTGATCTCAAACATATGAAAAGAAAATTCCAGGCCTTTCACTAAGGGCCTATAGTAATTAAATAACAAACTAGAGAACGGATTATTATAAACTGAAAGGTAGAGATGATGTTTCAAATAGGCTACTTGATTGTTTATACATATATAACAATTGCCAAAGTAGATAAAAGTTCAGTTTAGTACAAACAACTGTGGCGATTCAAGGCTGCTTAACGTTCGGAACTTCGAGAGTGCTCAATCTCGACATCTCAAAACATTCACTAGCAGTCTTTACGTCAAAGACGTGACGTATACAACATTGTCGTGCGGGTTTTCGGCTCTGCGGGCGCCGTTAGTCTTGCTTTCTCGATCGTTGTTCATCTCTAATGTGAAGGCTAATTTTTCTTAGAGGGTATGTTTTTCCTTCATATTTTCTTTTTTTTTTTTATTCTGAAAAACTTAATCCAACTTCTACTAAAAAGCGACTGCCAAAAGACAAAGTGTACAGATCCAGAAATAAAATTTAGGTGACTGAGCATGCGCAGTATGTTGTAACTGGAACTTGGAACGTTCAGATGGTCCAAATTTTGTTTCTGGGTCTATACGAAACAAGACACGTACAGGAAACATGAATGATTTGAAATTTACGTAAAACAGAAAAAATAAAGGTATACAACAGGATATACTCGTGAAATACATTTGGAAGGTACATTAGACAGTAAATAATAATAAGTAAGAACATAAATTAATAAAATCATGTTAGACAAAAATGAATTAGTACGAAATAGAACAGTAAGAGTAGTAAAGTTTAATAAGACATACCAAGGAAAGAAGATTGAAGATTAATTAGATATTGAATACCTGATTTTTAAGAATAGTCAATTTGTTAGATATGCAGTACCGTATTCAGGTTTTGGACTAATGTAATTGCTACATGAACGTATATATTAATTTTATCGATTATTATTGTAATAGCTATATTGCCTAAAACTGTTCTGTCTGTGAAAACTGTACTTTATCAACAGACTTTTCTATTCTTAATTTTCTTGGTATTTTAGTACTTCTAACCAAACTCATCCCGAATATAGGGATCAGCTTATCATGTTGCAAATGTTTATATTTATGCAGACGGGCGTGTATTAATAGCTTCCAAATTTCAATTATCACTTTCTCACAACATTCTTGTACCGTCTGAACCGAGCTCGTCAATAATGTGATGACGTAATGGCTGACAGTAAGGCTCTATAAATACTGGGTATAATCGTCTGCCATTTTGGTTCTTTTGTTTCCGTCCTCAGCAAGCAGACGAGAGCGATCTTCACCGCATGAAAGTAAGAAAAAAGTATAAATGTTCCCATAGTCATGTCTACAATTGGAATAGTCCAACATACAATTTAGAAATTTATAGAATTATAATTAGTCTCCAGACTAGCCGGTCCGGTGGGATCAATCAGAAATTTTCTTATAAAATTTCTATCTCGGGACTAGGAGAGATGGCGGTGCACAACTTCTAATAACTGAATTGTGCACCAATATGCCTGGGTTAAATCCCAAATCTTTCCACAGTGCATATGAAGAGAAGGCATATGTCACTGTTGATAGTGATTCGTCTGTCGGATGGGGACGTTAATCCTTTGGTGCTATTCGACAGGTTTAGGCAACGTGCCGGTATCGGGTTTCCCCTTCTCTCTTCCTAACCATCATCATCTTCACCCATTTCCTATATTACACTTACACGGGCACTTACACATACACTCGCTATAGTACACGACATAACTCTTCACAGATAAACATCATGTACAGCGTGGCGCGCCGAAGTGGTGTGCAAATTGAAAATGAGGTCACAGTCCTGACATCTATCCGCAATATGCGGAACCCGAATCACGCATTGGATATATAGGGTTACCTTCCGTCCGGCAAAAAGAGGATATGCCCTCTTTTTTAATCATTTTATCCTGTCCGGCAGGCATTTAAAAAAAATTGAAATGTCCGGCATTTCGCATTTCAACTAGAATTAATATGAATATTGAACAATGTGCGACATTATGAATAGAATATCTAAACAAATGGTGGAAACCTATGAAAGAATTTAACTGCTTTCAATGGTTGAAGCTGGAGCACATAAAAAAAACATAAAATATGATGACCTATTGACATGCATTGAATTCTTACACTCTAAAAATGTCACTATTCATAATTCTAAAGTTATTTTATCAATTTTATTCTTCAGTGTACAAAGTTATGCTAATCAAGTTAATTTTGACAAAGATTTAAACAATGGTGCAAATTCTTCAATTCCAATAGTTCTGCGGGCACTGAAACTTTCTCAGAACTTTTAAAAATATGGAAATTCTATTTATTTATCCCAAGTCACAATGGAAGTGCTGAGAGAGTATTTTCCCTAATATCTGCTCAATGGACAAAAGAACGAAATCGCATGCTAACGGAGACAGTCAGAGGTATCATCATAGTGAAATATAATTTCAAGGACATGTCTTGTGAACAGTTCCATAGTTATTTGTTACAAGATATAAGTTTGTCTCTTCAAGCTCTTGTGCACAAAGTGGGCTCCACCGATAAGTAGGGTACAGATGTAATACTGATCCAGCAACTAGTGAGAAAACTGACTAATGTGAGCCATTGTTTTTATCTTTTAATTTTGTTCATACCAATTTTTAAGAAGTTCTCCTTTTTCAGCAATGTCCTCTTATTTTAGATTCCATGTCCTCCTATAGAATTTCTTCTCGTAGTAACCCTATGGATACACACACACGCACACGCACACAAACATAATTACATACAAAAGTTATCACTTCATTAGCATGTGCAATCTAATTCAAAGACTTCTGAATTTCCCTGCTGTCCTTTGAAATTCGATCAGCAATATTATTATGGATGAGTGATTGTAAATTTATCTGAAAAAGAAAAGAAATTTGAATGCACAGTTAATAAACACTGTAAATAAAAGCACACATGTTTTTATATAGGCCTATGTACAGGGACATCATTTTATTTTTACTTCAATTTTTATTGTACCTGAGTTTTTGAATGTACTTCACGCCCACCTCTTCTACTAATGAAGTTCAACCGTCCTCCACACAGATCCAAGACCGCATATACAGTCATAGTAGTCTTACGGTCATAGTAAACAGTACGTTCCAAAAATATGTTCGCGTTTTCCAGTGACGAAAGAGCTTTCAATATTGAATCATTTTCGCACAGGTACTGTCGTCCATTTGCCTACGTCGTATCCCGGTTTCCCCCACCAGCTTTTATTCGCCAACTAGTGGGCTGTCTTAGCTCTTTTCTGAGAACATTAATTTCTGTTAGGAATTGGACGTCTACGTAATATTATACAACTGTTTAAAATAACTTAAATAAGGGCCTCGTTAAGTAATTAACTGTCACATGATTTCCTCCCTTTCTACGACCCTACGACATAACCACTTGGACGAACAATAGATAGTATGTCTGAGTAATTTTATCTTTTCAGATCGGGCAGAAGTGAAGATTGAATTTACAGTACGTAAGGTACTCTTTTATAGAGTAGGTACAGAATTAATTCAACATGAGTTACTAGTACGAAGAACGAAACTGGTAATTGGAATTAGGTACAATGGTCTATAGTGCGATAATATGCACATTAGAACGAAGCCTGTATCGAAATGAACGGCCACCATTTAAAAAAAATGTGTTTAAATATCCATATTATGATTATTTTTCAATTTAACTTCATTCTCTGTATTGTACGCTAATGTACTGTAGACAGTGTAACATACACTGCATCATGAATACGTCCACATGGACAGCTCAGTTCGTGAGTAAAAACACTCATTGTTAATACTGTATTGTATTTTGATTAAACAAAAACCTAATGAAAATGATCAAACTCAAAAGCGCAATATTTCTTAGTTTACGTAAATGGATGAACTACTTTTCTTCCCTCCTATACCTAGTAAAGTGATTTGTTTGTATATTACGCCAGTATCATCGAACTCCAGTCGAGGAATGATGTCCCTGTAGTACCTAATGTACTTTCAGAAAAGGTTCAACAACAACCGATTTGGTTTGTGGACACTTCTTTGTAGTTACATTGATTGGCATGCTTTCTAGATTGATTACTCAGATCTAAGAAGGAATTTGTGACGGTAAATGTTGGAACGAAAGTGAAATTCAGTATACTGTGCCAAACCGAGAGTTGCATCTGAACGGAAATATACTGGTACTCCCTCTGCCTCGGGTTAGGTTAGGTCACGTGACCTATGAACGCGACCCTCGGGAGGTAAAATAACACGCACACTCAACGGGTTTTATTTATACCTTAGTCATGTCTTCCCATCGCTTAACTGCGTGGGTTGCGATGCTTGCTCCGACTTTCTGTTCCTCTTCCACGGTTGTTGTCACGATCTGTACAGGTAAATGCTTGATATTCGTTAGGTAGTGGGGCCTAACAGTTCATATCCTTAAAAACTACGAAATTAGCATACATTCTTGACTCTAATATGTTAAAAAATGGGTCATTAAATATTGTAGTAAATAAAGAAAAGAGTATGGAAGAATTGAATTTATAATAAGTAATCTAGTGTTTATTTCATAAACAACATTTGAAGAAGACGCATTCTCTTATTCTTTTTGGACGATCGTATTCTTTTGTTTCTGTTTACATGCCTCGTAAGCTGACAATAGCACACGTTGCCAGGTTGCCGTACAAACAAAGAAATGCGGTGTTTTCTTGAAAAATTACCCCACTCATGAGAGCAGTAAGTTTAACTACGAACATAGATCTTTAATTTCGAACAATTAATAGTGCGATTTGTACAGTTGTTGAAGCATATATCAGCACTATTATTTACTTCTTAAGTTGAGGGTATTATTAACTTCTCCAGAACTGCAAAATAAGCCAACAAATTTTTCCCACGAGTACTGTTTTCTTTGTGTTAGTCACTTCACTTATCTCTCATACGCTTTCTTGTATATTGTCCTCGATTTTACTGGAACTAAATCGGCACAATCTATTGTAGGCCTACATGCTTCCTCTATCTCTTGATCTTCTTATTCTTAATCGATCATGAAGATGTTATTTAAAATATTTAGTCTAATTAGTCTACTGTATTATACAGAATGATTTATGTAGAACTAACACATTTCTTTCTTTCTTTCTTTCTTTCTTTCTTTCTTTCAAAACGAATGATGCTAGCCACAATTTGTTAAACCTCAAATGTAGAGTATCTTTGAGAGATTACTAACCTCTATAGCAAATGTTGAAAATTATTTATTCTGCTGGAAATTCACTAAATGACCAGTTTTTAACGTCAAATTAAGCAGGAGTTTTGATTCCCTGTCACGAGATGCGCAGATGTTTATTCTTTATTCCTTATTGTTGGCAGCCGATTTCGACATTTTGTTTTAGTCACTGAAAATACAGTACACATTAAATCAACGGCTCTTCCTTGCGGAGCAATACTGGATTACGAATTCAATTACAGCTACTCAAAGGGCATACCGGAGAGATGATAGACGACATTAAGATACATGGATCATATGAGGAGATCCTGCGGGACAAAATTCCGGCACATCCGGCGACGCTGATATAACCTCTGCAGTTGCGAGCGTCGTTAAATAAAACATAACATAACATATGAGGAGACAGGATTTTTTTTTCGGGGAGGGATTTGAGGAGATAGTAAAAATGGAGTAATGAGAAATAAGTTTATATACTCACAATTTGTTTTCGAGTCACAAACATTTACAAGTTGGCCTGAGTAGCGTAGTCGGTATAGCCTTCTGTGCTCGAAGTTGCGGGTTCTACCCCAACCCGGCTCGATGGTATTTAAGTGTGTTTAAATGCGACAGGCCTCATATCAGTCGATTTACTGGCATGTAAAAGAAGTCCTGAGGGAAAAAATTCCGGCACACCGGCGACGCTGATATAACCTCGGCAATTGCGAGCGTTGTTAAATAAACCATAATTTTTTAAATTTTAACATTTACAATGACTGCAATACAAAAACAATGATAGAATGACATTTGCAGAAGAAGGCGACGAGGCTTCTTAGACATTTCATCCAGTACTTCATGAGCTTTTACTTCTACATTTTTATGTATATACATCAAAGCCAGTCCATTTAATCTGTCTGCTCTCATCGTGCTCCTCACGTAAGTCTTCAAACACCGCAATGTTGAGAACGACCGTTCTGGTATTGCTGTAGTTACAGGCAACGTGCAGAAAAGTTTCAGCGCCTTGAGAGTGCATGGAAAAATAATTTCATTGCACCTGTTCAAAGATGATATAAAATCAGTAGGTATTAGGTGAAGATTTTTCTGATCAAGGAAATTTCTTCTCCACATCTTTAATTCATTGAAGAAAGACTCCGGTGATGCATCAACATCATTGGGCCACTGATTTACTATAGCCTCAACAGCAGTTTCTAAATCTTCATCTGATGCTCGCACTATGTTTTTAGGCAGCAAAGTTTGTATGGACTTTAGGATTCCTTATGATTTAAAAACCTGTCCTTGAGCTGACTAATGAAATAGTCTAAGAAGAGAAGGAAAATTAAAAGCCTAAAATACTCTTCATGACTCTCTGTCTTGAAGTAAGAACGCTGTGTTTGTCTTCCTGCAGTTCTTGGAATTTAACATTTTAGCAAAGAGAATTTACGTGGAAAACCCTCTAATTCCTATGTACATTCACGAATTAAAATTAATATTATTTTTGTTTCTTGTCTCGTATTTTTCTCAAAATTTCGGGAGGGGATATATCCCCTTGCATCCGCCCCTGATCGTATGTACTTCGGTACATTAAAATAATATACATATAATTAACATCTGTGTCGTTTTCAAGGCGTTGAATACTATTTTATTTGTCAGAAATACTCAGACTTGAAAGTGTTTGTGACATGATGCCTGACGGTATGCGGGGGCTTGGATTCTCGTCACTACAGACCACGTTGTACTGTTTTCTGCTTTCTTTAGACTGAAACGCATTGTACTAAATCGAGGGAGCAGTGTACCAGGGATGTTGAAAACATGTTTCCTTAAACATATTGAAATCTGTTTTTTTTTCTGCAACACACGAAACTGTCTATCGTATGCTAGAAAGTGAAAACAAATAGTTTCCCTTCCCTGCTTGATGTGCAACATTCTGGTAGAATATTAGTCATAAATGACATTAAGCAGAAACACACGAGCATTTGAACACGTCCACAGCCGAGATCCAAAGAACGCTTTCGCATAACGAAGCGAGAAATGCCACAGCTCGCAACCGACGTGGACTAATTTAGTGCAGTGACCTTAGCAAATAAGGCTCTGAACCACTTGTCTGCTGCAGCAACACTTTCAGAAAAATGTTTTATTTATAACGCAAGACAAACATAATATAGCGAGTTCTCATAATTACGCTCTCTCGGTCCGCTGACTGAATGAAAAGATTCGGCAGCAGTAACATGCCAAGATTATCGTAATCTTGACTATCATCAAGGGATGCGCTACTTTTGATAACTTTTATAATTTTTTTTTTTTATTTTTGCGCTAAAAGTGTATGGCTTCATGAGGAGTATTTTTGTGAAATTTTTCTCTAAATATCTTAATTATAAGTAGACTATATTTTTATATAATTTGATAGAAGTTGTGTTCAAGCACGAGTTATGTGTAACCAAAACTTTAAATTCAACTAACTCAAAAAATAAATTTTCTACGGCAAGTATTCATGCTATTTCTCAGTGCATAAAGCTAGAGTGAAGAAACTTCGCATATTTATTCATTAATATCTCTGTTGTGAAATGGTGCATTTGATTGCATTCAGCATAGTTTTATTACTAGAGAATTATACGTAAAGCAGTATTTTTTTATTAATGTTTGAACATTGGAGAATTATGTGTATGTGTGTGTATGTATGTATATATGTATATTTATTACAATGAACAAATTAGAGTAGTCAATACTAATGCTCCATTGCACAGTATGCAGTGTTACCTTTAAGAAAATAATAATAATAATGATAATAATAATTAATAATAATAATAATAATAATAATAATACTAAATAAATAATCCGTGGCGCTACAGCCCGTGAAGGGCCCAGACCGACCAGCCGGCTGCTGGTCTCACGCCCACATGCCGAAGCAAAGGTGGACGATCATTCAACGCTCGGGAGGAAATTAAACATAGAATAAATATGGGAAATGCCTGTTATTATTCAGTAGAGAAGCTTTTATCATCCAGTCTGCTGTCAAAAAAATCTGAAATCTAGAATTTATAAAATAATTATATTATCGGTTGTTCTTTATGGTTGTGAAACTTGGGACTCTCACTTTGAGAGAGGAACATAGGTTAACGGTGTTTGCAAATAAGATGCTTAGAAAAATATTTGGGGCTAAGAGGGATGAAGTTACAGGAGAATTGAGAAAGTTACACAACACAGAATTGCACGCATTGTATTCTTCACCAGACATAATTAGGAACACTTAATCCAGACGTTTGAGATGGGCAGGGCATGTAGCACGTATGGGTGAATCCAGAAATGCATATAGAGTGTTAGTTGGGAGGCCGGAGGGAAAAAGACCTTTGGGGAGGCCGAGACGTAGATGGGAGGATAATATTAAAATGAATTTGAGGGAGGTGGGATATGATGATAGAGACTGGATTGGTCTTGCTCAGGATAGGGACCTATGGCGGGCTTATTTGAGGGCGGCAATGACCCTCCGGGTTCCTTAAAAGCCAGTAGTAAGTAAGTAAGTATATTGTTGCAGTGAATAACAAACCACATTTTCTAATTTTCAAAGGAGAATGATTGCCTGTTGCTAGAAAACACAGCCTTATATCTAGAGAAACTTCGTTCCACTTCTGCAGAAACAATGGGGGAATATTTGAAATATTTTACACAAGCATTATTTATCTCAAAATCTGTATCATTATTACAAATTTCCTCATTTAAATTAAGTCACAAATTTCGTCCTCGGCTTCTTGCTATTATTCTTCTTTACAAGACGTTGAATGTTGCCTGTTTCGAATAGTAGTATTCAGTCGTAATGTAACCGATCAACTAAAGTTCACTGCTGAACGAAACACACTGAAATCCCCACCCCAACGTAATTACGTATTGGTATCTAAAGTCAGAGGCGCATGAAGGGCAATATAACGGCACACAATTGTTAGCCCTACTCATGATTTTAATTTAGTAAGTGCTGCAAATAAAATGTTCATGACAAATTTCGAAATGTTATATGTAAAAGGGAGAACTTTACGACATGGGCAATGGGTATACAACGTTTTGCATATACCATTGCGAAACAAGTGTCTGTTTTGGCACGTGCTGTGAGAGCTCTAACATTTAAATTGGCATTCCCACGTTTAACCTTGAGGTTGTGGAATCACAAGACCCTTATTCTCAAGACAATCGGCCTTGGGATGCGATCCGAGGGCCTTCCGAATACGAAGCACACTTTTTAACCTTGAGCGCGGTTATTTCTGTCCTTGTTTGCGTCACAAGTTTCAGCTTTTGTAATTATGAATGGGAGGAAAACGTGCAGTATGATACGAAGGGGGCTTACTGTTCTGTGCTGTACACTCGCGGGAAAGTGCCCCACGTCGTCTCATTCTAGCATTACGTCTCGTCAAAGGGACGATGTTCGATTCCTGGCACAGTCTCTGAGATTTTAAAGCCCGGTCCAGACGCAACAACTTGCTTGACGTTTCCCTTGCACATGTACAGTAAAACGTAGACAGTAAGAATGACTGTAAAACTGAGCGGTTTTTAGATCTGAACGAAGACTGAACGATGAGTTTGAGCGCGCTCAGCTCCCCTCCCCTTTTTTTCCATACTGCATTACCGTCTGTCTCTTCTTCATATTCTATTTGACTGCCCTCCCTTTTCCCTTTTTCCATACTGCAATACTGCTTGTTCTTCAAATTCTATTTGACTGCCCTCCCTTTTTTTCCATACTGCAATATTGCTTGTTCTTCATATTCTATTTGACTGCCCTCCCTTTTCCCTTTTTCCATACTGCAATACTGCTTGTTCTTCATATTCTATTTGACTGCCTTCCCTTTTTCCATACTGCATTACTGCTTGTTCTTCATATTCTATTTGGCTGCCCTCCCATTTTCCATACTGCAATACTGCTTGTTCTTCATATTCTATTTGACTGCCCTCCCTTTTTCCATACTGCAATACTGCTTGTTCTTCATATTCTATTTGACTGCCCTCCCTTTTTCCACACTGCAATACTGCTTGTTCTTCATATTTTATTTGACTGCCTTCCCTTTTCCCTTTTTCCATACTGCAATACTGCTTGTTCTTCATATTCTATTTGACTGCCCTCCCTTTTTCCATACTGCAATACTGCTTGTTCTTCATATTCTATTTGACTGCCCTCCCTTTTCCCTTTTTCCATACTGCAATACTGCTTGTTCTTCATATTCTATTTGACTGCCCTCCCTTTTTCCATACTGCAGTACTGCTTGTTCATATTCTATTTGACTGCCCTCCCTTTTTCCATAGTGCAATACTGCTTGTTCTTCATATTTTATTTGACTGCCTTCCCTTTTTCCATACTGCATTACTGCTTGTTCTTCATATTCTATTTGGCTGCCCTCCCCTTTTCCGTACTGCAATACTGCTTGTTCTTCATATTCAATTTGACTGACCTCCCTTTTTCCATACTGCAATACTGCTTGTTCTTCATATTCTATTTGACTGCCCTCCCTTTTCCCTTTTTCCATACTGCAATACTGCTTGTTCTTCATATTGTATTTGACTGCCCTCCCTTTTTCCATACTGCAGTACTGCTTGTTCATATTCTATTTGAGTGCCCTCCCTTTTTCCATACTGCAATACTGCTTGTTCTTCATATTCTATTTGACTGCCCTCCCTTTTTCCATACTGCAATACTGCTTGTTCTTCTTATTCTATTTGACTGCCCTCCCTTTTTCCATACTGCAATACTGCTTGTTCTTCATATTCTATTTGACTGCCCTCCTTTTTCCATACTGCAATACTGCTTGTTCTTCATATTCTATTTGACTGCCCTCCCTTTTTCCATACTGCAATACTGCTTGTTCTTCATATTCTATTTGACTGCCCTCCCTTTTTCCATACTGCAATACTGCTTGTTCTTCATATTCTATTTGACTGCCCTCCCTTTTTCCATACTGCAATACTGCTTGTTCTTCATATTCTATTTGACTGCCCTCCCTTTTTCCATACTGCAATACTGCTTGTTCTTCATATTCTATTTGACTGCCCTCCCTTTTTCCATACTGCAGTACTGCTTGTTCATATTCTATTTGACTGCCCTCCCTTTTTCCATAGTGCAATACTGCTTGTTCTTCATATTTTATTTGACTGCCTTCCCTTTTTCCATACTGCATTACTGCTTGTTCTTCATATTCTATTTGGCTGCCCTCCCCTTTTCCATACTGCAATACTGCTTGTTCTTCATATTCAATTTGACTGACCTCCTTTTTCCATACTGCAATACTGCTTGTTCTTCATATTCTATTTGACTGCCCTCCCTTTTCCCTTTTTCCATACTGCAATACTGCTTGTTCTTTATATTCTATTTGACTGCCCTCCCTTTTTCCATACTGCAGTACTGCTTGTTCATATTCTATTTGACTGCCCTCCCTTTTTCCATACTGCAATACTGCTTGTTCTTCATATTCTATTTGACTGCCCTCCCTTTTTCCATACTGCAATACTGCTTGTTCTTCATATTCTATTTGACTGCCCTCCCTCTTTCCATACTGCAATACTGCTTGTTCTTCATATTCTATTTGACTGCCCTCCCTTTTCCATACTGCAATACTGCTTGTTCTTCATATTCTATTTGACTGCCCTCCCTTTTTCCATACTGCAGTACTGCTTGTTCATATTCTATTTGACTGCCCTCCCTTTTTCCATACTGCAATACTGCTTGTTCTTCATATTTTATTTGACTGCCTTCCCTTTTCCCTTTTTCCATACTGCAATACTGCTTGTTCTTCATATTCAATTTGACTGACCTCCCTTTTTCCATACTGCATTACTGCCTGTTCTTCATATTCTATTTGACTGCCCTCCCTTTTCCCTTTTTCCATACTGCAATACTGCTTGTTCTTCATATTCTATTTGACTGCCTTCCCTTTTTCCATACTGCATTACTGCTTGTTCTTCATATTCTATTTTGCTGCCCTCCCTTTTTCCATACTGCAATACTGCTTGTTCTTCATATTCTATTTGACTGCCCTCCCTTTTTCCATATTGCATTACTGCTTGTTCTTCATATTCTATTTGACTGCCCTCCCTTTTTCCATACTGCATTACTGCCTGTTCTTCATATTCTATTTGACTGCCCTCCCTTTTCCCTTTTTCCATACTGCAATACTGCTTGTTCTTCATATTCTATTTGACTGCCCTCCCTTTTTCCATATTGCATTACTGCTTGTTCTTCATATTCTATTTGACTGCCCTCCCTTTTTCCATACTGCATTACTGCCTGTTCTTCATATTCTATTTGACTGCCCTCCCTTTTCCTTTTCCATACTGCAATACTGCTTGTTCTTCATATTCTATTTGACTGCCTTCCCTTTTTCCATACTGCATTACTGCTTGTTCTTCATATTCTATTTTGCTGCCCTCCCTTTTTCCATACTGCAATACTGCTTGTTCTTCAGATTCTATTTGACTGCCCTCCCTTTTCCCTTTTTCCATACTGCAATACTGCTTGTTCTTCATATTCTATTTGACTGCCTTCCCTTTTTCCATACTGCATTACTGCTTGTTCTTCATATTCTATTTTGCTGCCCTCCCTTTTTCCATACTGCATTACTGCTTGTTCTTCATATTCTATTTGACTGCCCTCCCTTTTCCCTTTTTCCATACTGCAATACTGCTTGTTCTTCATATTCTATTTGACTGCCTTCCCTTTTTCCATACTGCATTACTGCTTGTTCTTCATATTCTATTTTGCTGCCCTCCCTTTTTCCATACTGCAATACTGCTTGTTCTTCAGATTCTATTTGACTGCCCTCCCTTTTTCCATACTGCAATACTGATTGTTCTTCATATTCTATTTGACTGCCCTCCTTTTCCCTTTTTCCATACTGCAATGCTGCCTGTTCTTCATATTCTATTTGACTGCCTGCCCTTTTTCCATACTGCATTACTGCTTGTTCTTCATATTCTATTTGGCTGCCCTTCCTTTTTCCATACTGCAATACTGCTTGTTCTTCATATTTTATTTGACTGCCCTTCCTTTTTCCATACTGCAATACTGCTTGTTCTTCATATTCTATTTGACTGCCCTCCCTTTTTCCATATTGCATTACTGCTTGTTCTTCATATTCTATTTGACTGCACTCCCTTTTTCCATATTGCATTGTTGCTTGTTCTTCATATTCTATTTGACTGCCCTCCCTTTTTCCATACCGCATTATTGCCTGTTCTTCATATTCTAACCGCCCTAAAGTTTTATTTTAAATTCGCTGTTATTGGAATGCAACATCAAGCACTGTTCATCCTTATCATATTGCTTATTACCAAGCAGCGCATTTTCGTTCGAAAACAGCAGATCGAGTAGTTTCTTCTGGTAGCTACATCTATTACGTCACGTGAATGCGTAAAGCAAAATCGAATTGCAAGCAGGTACGTATTGGGTCATTAAATAATAATGATGTAATGTATTACAAATATGCCCCTGTAACGTCACATGACGTAGAAACAACATTCTCTTAGTTTAAACAAATTTTATGTGATGTTCGTAAAAGATTTGCATTTCATAACCTCAGAATACATATTTTCGTTCACAGCAACGGGATAGGTTTTGATAAACGAATTAATTGTATACATTATGTAAAATATAAATATTGATAATTTATATATTGATATCTGTTATTATTTTGTCCCTGTAACGTCATGTGATGTAAGAAGAACAACATTTTCTTGGCTTAAACAATTTTTTTATAAGTAAAGAACGTCTTTGTTGAAAAATAAATTAATATAAAAACTATTTTTATTAGAAGAAAGATGGCGTTCTAAATGGAATTTTGTAACATTGTTAATAACTATTCTATAAACTGAACAGAGTGCCCCATTTGTTTTTACCTCCTCCGAAAATAAATGTATTTACTCGTGTATAGGCCGCAGTTTTTATACCCCAAATGTTGGGCAAAAATAGGGTGACTACACCTTATGGCCCGATTTAAAACTCTGAACTGATTAGCTCGAATGTTTTTCTCTACTATATAATTGCACGCTTTCCATCATATGTCGTTACAAGGACAACAATGCCGTGAATTTGTAGAGGTGTGATGAAAGAGGTGAATGCTCTCATCTTGTGTCATTACACGAATCGTTATCAGCGTTGGTGACGCTGTGTCCCATTGATATTCACTTTATTACACCTTTCACTTACTATCACTAATTAGAACAATCACACGCAAGCACACAGACCTTATCTAGAAATCGTTTTATCGTACACATCAGTTTATAATAGCGAGTTCCTCAGAATCGTCACTGTATACACTATACCTTATTATCGAATATCATTTCTACGCTATCCTACGCAAGTGAGGTGAATTTGTTCTACTGTGTTAACATGTCGGAACAGTTCAGTAGTCGTGAGCAACTTGTAACAACACTGGAAGCAGCTTCGGAAGGTAAGACGATCTCCATCATAGTCATTGAAACTTAAGTTTATTGTCTATGGTATTTAAATATTCCTTTGACTCAAGCTTGGATCTAGAGTAAGGTTACCAGATTTTTTTCACAATTTCCATGGACAGATATCTGTATACAGAGTGATTCACGAGGATTTACCGTCACTTACGGAGCTTATTTCCGAAGACATTCTGAGCAAAAAATGTCATATAAACATGTGTCCTAATCTCAATATTTTCAGAGTTACACTAATTTGAAGTTGTTAGTAAAATACCTTTTATGTCTTTAGTTTTAAGGGTAAAAAATTTTACAAACAGAGAATGAACTGTTCAGAAGTGTCATTCCTTTAATTGGCTAGTGTTCTGAAGCTAAAAATGTGTTGTTAATTGCTTTGTACAGATTTTGTTTCTCGATTTTTAACTAAACATTACATTATTCTTACGTACTTATCACAAAAATTGTTACAAATCATACGACTTTAGGAACTTGATTCCTTATAGTTTAATTATGCATCCTAATTTACAGTCTTAAAGAATTTACAAGAGTGGCGTGATTTGTAATAATTGTTGTGATAAATGCGTAAGAAAATGTAATTTTGTAGTTAAAAATCGAAAACAAAAAATTCTGTACGAAGCAACTATGGAATTCACAACACATTTCTAGTTTCAGAATATTTGATAATTAAAGAAATGGTACTCCTGAATAGTTCATTCTTTATTTGTAATATTCTTTTACCCTTGAAACTCAAGAATAATGATATTTTACAAACAACTTTAAATGAGTGTAATTCTGAAAATATTGAGATTAGGACAAATGTTTATATTATATCTTTTGCTCAGAATGTCTTCGGAAATAAGGGACGGTAAATCCTCGTGAATCATCCTGTATATATTTTAATGTTCCAATTAGATTGCCGTTCACTTACATTGTTTTTACACAATTTAAAGAATTAAAATACTGGTGTACTCATTCTATTTACAGACTAAACGATTTTTTTGTTCAGAAAACCGATTTTTTAAGCAGGTCTTCTCTACATCCCAAATTTTCAGCAAATTTCTGGCAGTTCATGTTGAAATTAGTTATGATAGCAAGCATGGCTCAAACAGGTCCTAAACTCATTCTGGATTTTTAGGATGCCCACATCATGTTCATTGAAGAAACACTCTTCACTGAAGCGTTACTTCCAGGACACAAAGATAGTACAATTAATTTCTGGAGTTGTGCACAGGGAATCATTTTCTCTGAAAAAAAAAAATAATAAATTCCACTCCATTTTGAGCAAAAAGTAGCATGTTCTTCATTCCACTTTGCAATTTTCTCTGAAGTCACATATTTCTTCAAGCAAGAAATTTCATCAAATTATCATCTTCATTCAAGTAAATTTCATCTACATTTGAAGAAAATAATGGACTGTCTCTTCAAAGTTTGTCTTTCTAGAGGAGGTCTCAGCAGTATAAGTACATTTCATAGATATCTTGTGAATGAATAACATAAGTGCTGGGATATCCAACAGCGTTTTCATGAAATTCATGACGGACACTGAGAATTCTATTATGGAATAAGAGCCACTTCTTCTAAAAATATCCAAAAGTTGCTTAATTGGTGGTGGAATAAATTTATCTTCTTTCCTGGAGTTCAGTTTTTTTATTAACTACAATAACAACGGAATATTCTACTACAGTTATGTCCTTACCTTCAGTATTGATCATGGCATCATGATAAAGCGGCAAATTGCACTAGCAAAATTTATCAGAGCAATGTGCAAGGATCATTAAACCATATTAATAATTAACAAAGAAAATCCAGGGATATCTGGGGAAAAATTATTAAATTCGGGGACGAATTTTGTTTGGGACAGGAAGCACAATTCGGGGACTGTCCCCAGGAAGCGGAGGCGTCTGGTAACCTTAAATATAAATAAATAAGCCCCTAGATGATAGTCCACACCACACATGAACCCCCTGGTAGATTGACCGCCTTATCCACATGAACATGCGGATTTTCCGGTACCCGGTAGACGCAGTTATGCCGATTCACTGTTCCATTAAGTTTAAACTTGGCCTCGTCAGACCACACTACCTTCGTCACAAATTTTTCGTCTTCAATTACCATTGCAGGATCGTCATCATTAATTGCGTGCAACAATTGTGGGATGTACAACTCCCACTTAGCAGCTTTCAGAATTCGTCGTACATTTGTACTGCTAATCCCCATTTCACGTGCACATTGCATAACAGACTTCTGTGGAGAAGTAACAAACCTTTCCAACACGAGAGCCGACGAAGCAGGACTTGTAGCCGTACGCGGTCTTCCCGATCTTCCTTTGTGAATATCACAAATCGTTCCATGCGCTTGAAACTTGGCAATAATGCGTTTAATTGTTAGACGGGTTGAGGGTTGTTTCGTACTCCTGCCTCCACTGACGCTGCACTTCAACGGCATTATCAAACCTCATAAACCAGTTCAGAATGCATTTTCGCTGCTCGAACGTCAAGCGTGCTCCAGCCATTTTGTTTTCTCACTATCGTGATGAAAGTACTGACATCTGTTAAGCGAAACACCATACTACAACATACTCGTAATTCAAATCAATTGACAATATCAATATCAGTGTTGCCAATTCAGCGGTTTTCCCGCTAGATCTGGCGTTTTTCTGTGTTCGTTTAGCGGGTAAAATTTATGAAATTTGTATTGTTGATATAGGAATTTAGCGGATATTTTTGGCACTCACAGCGGCAAAATAATTTCATTTTGCATTGACAGGATAGCAATTAGCGGTTTCTGCACTATTTCATTAGCGTTTTTTTTTAAGAATTGATTTGGCAACATTGATCAATATCCCGATACAGTCTGACAAAGAGAATATACATTTTTTTTAGCGGACTCTGTAGATTAAACAATTTATGGCAATTGAACTTGGTTTCCGACGACTCAATGACTTCACAAAGTCCAGCTATCTCAGCTTCAGTGCTGGTACGTACGAAACCTTCAACCAGACCGAAAAAAGTAAACAAGCCCAAGCCTGTTCCACACATTCACCCAACATTGCGCTATTAGTTAACCTGTATCTCCCCGGCCGGTGCCTGAACTTCGAAATCTAGATGACACGGCAAAAGAACCCCAAAAATTTCGCATCAATTCGATAGGGGTTGAAAGGAGCAATATGGAGTATATGAACTCATACCGGAAGAATGCACAGATTATATTTAATCTGTTATTTAATGATGCTTATCAATTTTACGGTTTTATAGCATCGATGGAATTGGTAACAGTGAGATGAATCTGAAGATCCATAATGGGATTACCTGATATTTGTCTTACATTTGGGGAACATTAGGAAAAAGTGTCGAACGCGATTCGAACCAACGCCGCAACGCAGTCCGTAAGTACGTTTTGCTCACTGTTAACCTAGACCACACAGATAGAGGGATAGAACATCCTTGAGCTTAATCGAATGACGTAAGCAGAAAATGCCCATGATGCTCCCTGATCTGACAGTGAATTTATATTTACATACTAACATAATAACGTTACTTGCAAACATGGAGAACGGAAAATTACGGAAGGAAACGAATGCAGTAGTATGTTTCTTGTGGAAGGTCTAAGAATGTGATTATGGTACCACTCTTCATGGCTGTCTCGTATTTAAATGCACATAATTTTAAAATGCATTCAAGCACTTTCACCTTGTAGCTTACTTGTCTGAAATGAGTTTGTTCCGTTTTTTATCATACGAGATTACCATTGGAACGTGTTGTACGGAATAAGAATAAGACGGATAAAGTTCAGACGTAACAGTACAATAATAAGTTGAAATATTAGAAACTTTTAACAGTCTGTGTTCGAGATACTAGAGAGAAAACTGTAACGCTTTGGCATGAAAGGTTCACTCTGACGCCACTCGTGGTACCATGGAAACAGAACTTCGTGCCTCGTGATTTTCTTCTCTTGAATGAATGAATGAATGAATGAATGAATGAATGAAAGGGGAGAAATGGAAGGTATGCAAAAACGCGTCATTTCAAGGGAGTTCGGGGCTGAGAAAAAAAGCTAAATATGTGAGCTCCAAGACTATTGGCCACTTGTCTCACTCCGAGTTTCGCTTTTCCACTAAAGAAACTCTAGAAAATTTTGAGGGAAAGCCGGAAATGGACGTAACCCAATAGATACCACATAAAAAGGAAAATTTAAAGGAAAAAGTCCAGTAAGATCAAAAATAGTGGTAGATGACATAAATATTGAACAAGTATCACAATTTAAATATTTAGGATGTACTGTCTCTCACTATTACGAAGTAGACTTAAATAAAAAAAATCATCAAGTTTAACTACATTACAGGAACATTAGGAAGAACACTCAGACAGATTGACAAACAAGATGACAGACAGTAAAAGTTACAGTACACACACAAAACTTTTGAATTAAATTTGCTCAAACTTGACCAAGAATTATTTAAAAAAAATAACAAACAAACAAAACAATATTATTTACTGACACTGTCCCTGGTTACAATATATGACCAAATACTTTTCAAGATTCTCGACTGAGAAGTTTTTCTATTGTCTCTCAAAATACATTTGAAGGACGAAATGGTTGTTTTCACAGCACATGACGTCATAGGTACCAATTTCATCGCTGCCACTGCAGCAGGTACTCACGGTAGCTGACAATTAAAGATTTCCCTCTGGAGAATGGAGCACACATTTTTCATTTTTTCAAATCCTGGATTCCTCTGCAATACTTTCTTCAGTTTTAATGTGTCTGCTTCACCCACGGGTCCTGGTACTTGTTCCTGTAGAAGCGAGTCAATGACATCAATTGCATCTTTCAGTTGTAGCGATGAAGATTCCAAATACTCATATTTTGGAAGGTCACTGAAATGTGCCTTGAGGAAAGCAAAGGAGCCATAAATGTTGTCACTGCCAAGTACAGATTTTGCCTTAGGGATTGAGGCAGCTTCCTCCATGTCGAGAGTGTAAAGAACACACTTTCTCTCTCTCGAAATGTATTGAATTCAGAGTGCTGCATTGGAGTTAAATCGCTCGCTTGAACTCGGTCGAGTGTCGTACCCTCGAGTGAGATACGATCGGTCGTGATACGCTCGTAATAAATAGAAGCACAGTACAAGGCCATCTCACCGACATGTCTTATCTTGTATGGAAGACGACAGATAAGGTACACATAATATGTTTTGCTCACACGGTAAAAGTAAGGCTTTATTTTCTGTGTTTGTGACAAACGTTTAAAGGAACAGTCAATGGAACGTACCAAAACAGTAACATGAAGTTATATATAAAATAGTATGAAAAACTTCGATATACAGTTATTATTGCTAATTAATAATTATTCAATAGGCTATTTGATTTACCACATATATAATATGATAGGTCCATACATAGTGTTCCGCCTATATACTGCGACAATGTAGAAACGTTTTACAAAATATTATTGATATAGCAGTAGATTAATAACAATATTAGTACAGAGATAACGTCACAGAAAATATAATAAAACGAATAATCATGTTGTACAACTGTTACAGACGCAAAGATTGATACACTAATTATTTGAGATTATTATTAGAAAACTTGATACAGTTCTTGCATTATCGTGATTGTGTTCTCCGTTTATAATAATTACATTTGCAGCCAATAACATCTATCAGATGTGGCAAAAACAAAATCACTCCTGTGTGGGGGGGGGAAGAAAAAAAACATTTACCTACAACATTTATATTACATTTTAAAGCAAGTTTTGTAGTTGTACTATGGAGAGGTTAGTTAAACACTGCAAAGTTTTGAAATGATAAACATCTATGATGTTACTACACAGTTCATCACTGTAACAAGAATGAATGTCTAACGCTCGGCTTATACCGTTCGAGGATTTATCGCTCGTGACAATTTTACCCATCATGCATGTGCGCTACCTATCGGATTATGCTATGAACTAGCCTACTTGGCGCTCGAGCGAAAACGCCCGATGCAGACCTCTGGTATTGATATTTCTCTGTAAAAAAAATCAATATATAACGCAGTAAATACAGGATAACGCTTATCAACAATGATTTAGGTTTTTCTAGGTGCTAAGGTCCAATTTAGTTTTTTTTGGGATCAACAAAATTCATAAATACGACTCCTACGATCATGATTCGGAAAAGTATTGAAGAAATTAGGAGTTCAGAAGCAAGGGAAAAAGTAGGTAAAAACCTACAAATCCGGACCCTAGTTATGACTCCCTCCTTCGCAACTTTGCCTTTACCGATGCATACACCACGGCCTGATCTGTTACATTATAATTTATCAGTTGGAAATTCCGAACCGGAAACGTACCTCACCGAAATCATTTGACCGTGGTCTGTGGTATTGAATTGTTCGCAGGTTCAAGGGATTTGCGTGAAGCAGTTGTTTCCTGGTCCTATCATTTCAGCATCCTTGATCCTTCAGGTGAACTCTGCCATTACAGATTTTCTTTCTTTTCCTGCGTACCTGTATAGTAGGCCTAATATGGTATGCACAACACGGTTGTGGCTATCAGGGTCAATGTTTGTATTGTAAACGGACTCCGCCGCTTCGAGATCGAAAGTTTCCTCCTTGTTTATACTAACCACAAGCTTGGGGCGCTCCGCTGTGCATAAAATGGATGAGAGCAAAAGTAAACAAGGTTTCCGGGTTTAATTATCTTTGTGCAGTCATTCCGAGTGAGATAATGCGCTCATCAAATTAGAATCTCAGCCGTGACACAATTGTTTCTTCAGTACCCCTTCATTAAGACATTCATTTGTCATTGTGATTGAAATAAATGCTGGTATAATAAAACTGTTGAAGTGCCTTTCTCGAACTGTATATTGCAACTGTACAGAACTCCTATGATTAAACGACACCGTTGATTGAAATCGTGCTTCTGATCATAATAGCAGGAAATATAATGTCAATGTTCTTTATACCTGATTTACATTATTAACGTTTTGGTTGCCAACCCACGGTTTCTGTTTCGATTCCTGAAATGGGAGTGACGGTTTAATGAACCCTTATCCATAGGCTGAAATCTCGGCCTTCCACGCCGGAGATTTGTGTTCGAATACCGGTGAGTTCAGATGAAATTTGTGATGGCCAAAGATTTGTTGAAATGGGTACGTGTAAATTCCCCTGAATTATACCATTAAAAAGTCGGCCTGGTTGGCGAAGTAGGTATAGCGCTGGCCTTCTATGCCCGAGGTTGCGGGTTCGATCTCGGGCCAGGTCGATGGTATTTAAGTGTGCTTAAATGCGACAGTCTCATGTCAGTAGATTTACTGGCACGTAAAAGAACTCCTGCGGGACAAAATTGTTGATTGGGAAGGTGACATTGTGATACATTTTTGAACTGTCTTAATATGTGTAATCAATGTAACATGATTAAAATACGTAGTGCTATTTGAAAAATTGATGACGTCACGTGAATCTTGTACCATAGTGTAGTTACATGCACAAATCTCAACACTCATGTTAGCCCCTCGTTCTAACATAACTCTCAGAAACAAAAATTCCAATATCTATCCAAACAAAAAAGTTATAAAAGGTGTAAAAGATAAATGGAACATTCTATATAACAGTAGTCAAATGCCACGTCCAGATTTCGTGAAGACTGTCTCCTATTACAATGTTTTAAATAAGTAAATGAGGAATCATTGATGGAAGGAAAATCGAAATAATTTTTGGAGGACAGTCAGAACTAGGTGGTAGGTAGGTAGGCAGGTAAATGGGAAAGTAGCTAGATAGCTTGGTGGTAGGTAGGTAGGCAGGTAAGTGGGAAGGTAGCTTGGAGTAGGTGGTAGGTAGGTAGCTAAGTAGCTAGCTAACATTAAATAAATGTAAGTACATAAATTTATTTATTTATTTAATTGCTAGTATGTTTGAAATGAATACAAGTTAATAAATACAATGAAAGATAAACTAGCCCACTCCTGAATGAGTAAGACACGTGCTCAGGAGGGGATTCCAATACAGACAAAAATAAAATTAAAATTGAGAGTGAATACAGATTAAATAGTGTTTAATATGTTTAAACCCAAACTATAAATCCAATACAAATTTTTTTATTAATTTGGAGAGGATTCGTAGTTAAAATAATATTGGAATAAAATTGGTTTAATAATCTGGGACCTTGACTCATGCTATGATAAAAAGCTGCATTGGTTTTACATTTTTGTTCACACAACGCAGAGAGTTTATATTTTTAGTTCTATATTTATGTATATACCTTTCAAAGTCATTAAAATTTCTATGAAAATATTTTAGTAAAATAAAATAATACATTTGTTTAATATTGAAAACTTTTAAGTGTTTAAACAACAATTCAGTTGGGTAATCTTTTTGCTTTTTTAAACAAATTTTTAATACTTTTTTTCTGTAGTAAAATTAACGGATAAAGGTTGGATTTATAGCCTAAGTTCCACCCCAACATGTGATACCATGCATAAATATAGATTGAAATAATGCTAAATAAATTACACGTAAACAGTTATTGATAAAATATATAAAAAATACATTAATAGATCGGGACGTCTCGGCTTTGAAAAAAATAAGTTTCGACGTGTTTAAACTCACGATTAAGTATATTGAGAATTATGTAGCTCTTTTAATGACTCTGAAATGGGAAGATTTGTTTATTTGTAGAATGATTGTCGGACTTCGTTGATAGATAAATCAAGTCTTGTTCTCTTTGAAGTATAGTCAGTGTTCAAAGTTACGCAGGGTATCTGATTTGCACTACGTGCAGCGATGTTGGTTATAGAGATTCTGCAGTAGGAACGGTGGAGAGGGAGGAAGTAGGGGGCTGGATTACTAGTGAACACGCAATAATGGATAGAGCTCAATTTTGGGGACGTTGACCTTCTGAATAATTGTATGTCGCCATGGACTCAATCCAAGAACTTGTATAATTTATTTTAAAAATGTTATTTACTTCCTGGGCTTGTAAATTGTCAGTCTCATGACGTGAACGTTCCTTAGAGTTTCGCCAATTCTTTAAAATGCTAATGGTTGTATTTTTTTTAATGCTGGACAACAGTTAATTTCCACTTTCAGCTTTTTTTTAGTATAGACATATTTTTTTAGTAAAGGATTGTATTATATTTAATATTATGTTCTATTCACTGTTTTACAATCACAATTTCTTAATCATAAATCAATGATTATGTCCATTTCTGAAGCATGAACCGATCATATTAGTCTAAGAAGATTAAGAGGTGAGGTGAGGCCGAGGATTCGCCATAGATTACTTGGCATTTGTCTTATGATTGGGGAAAACCTTGGAAAAAACCCAACCTAACGAGGTTCGAACTCAAGTCCTAGCGCAGCTCCGGATCAACAGGCTAGCGAGTCTGCAGACTGAGCTAGTTGAAGCTCTACAAAAAATATACAGTTCATAGCAATCAGGTGATTAAATTTACAAACTTAAACAATTATTCGTCAGTTGCGCTACAATAGTAATATGCGTTACAAGAGCGGTATGTTGAAGTTTTCATGTTCGAGGAAAAGTTTGAAAAAGCGAAACGTAGTTGAGCTTTTTTAATTTCCGAGAATTGAAAGAAAATATACCGCTCGTGTATCGTACATTATTTTGTGCGAAGATCGTTTATTACATACCTGAAAGAGGAATTTCTAATTAGTTGCAATGAAATCTCCATCTTGGTTTCTGTTCAATGACGGCAAATTTGCAAAACAAAAATATCTATCTTCAACATTGTTGCTTTAAAATGTTTTCTGTGTTTACTATACTCCAGCAGGCCGTGATACAAGTCTGTCTTTCCCCCCCCCCCCAGTCCATGATGAGTCTGGAATCTTGTTGATTTTTTCACGACTTCCTTAATGTTACTTGCATCACGAATGCAGTAACTTTAGTGGAGTTGTAGAGTTTACTTAATTTTTGCAAATATTTAAAAACAATAATTAACAGTGCAATTTATGTGAAATTGCAGTGGTAAGTTTCCAGTTTATAATTATTACTATATTGAACGTCTCTAAAAATAATACCGATATGTTAAAAGCCTAAAGCAGTAAAATGAATATGTCACTTAAGCGGTAAGAAGAGGGAAATTGTTATGTGTGTTAGGTTGGGAATACTGAATGTGGAATTTTAGACTATCCGCGTATTGGTTTTGTGCGGAAACCAACAAATACGCACGATCTCGCACAAAACATAATACATAGCAAGTAAGTTAATTCAATTTAAAAACATGAACTATTTAATCAGTTGAGATATACAAAAATTATCAATACATATAATGCAAATTACTTCAAATTACAAGCATAAACAATTCTTCAGTTGAGCTATACAGATTACTATTCAATTTAAAGCATATACAATTCATCAGCCAAGCTGTACAAAAATATACAGTACATAGTAAACAGATTCATTCCATTTACAAGCATATCTTGGTGCATTTCATGTCACGTACTGTTCTCCGACCAGGAGATTAACCATGAAAGGAATGTGCATACTATTGCGTCATCTTTTGGAGCGAAGTAGATAGATAATATTACCATTATAACATCACTTTAAAAAACATGTGCTCTCCTGAATATGTTATTTCCTGCATGGAGGGATTAAAAGACATTAACCCTTTTTTTGTAACTAGGGTAGTATAAATATGTGTGTATCAGTCTTATCGTTTGTGCTGTGAGAGTTAGCCAGTGGAGATGAGTGTACTCACGTGTGTGACCTTATGACATCAACATTCATTCATAGCATCACCCTGCTGCGTCTCATTCCCCTGAGACAGTAGAATAATTCAACTTAGAAGCATAAACAATTATTCTTGAGTTGAGCTTTATACCTAGACTACTATTCAATTTAAAGCATATACAGTTCATCAGCCAAGCTATACAAAAACATACAATATATTGTAAACAGATTAGTTCAATTTAAAAGTATATTTTAATTAAGCTATACAAAATTGTACAATTCATATCAAGTAGAATAATTCAACTTACAAGCATAAACAATTCATCAGTTGTGTAGAATTTATGAGACACAAGAATTGGAGCAGGAAGGTTAATGGTACCGGTAGGGTACCGGTTTGTGAGTTCTATGATGTTTACATGTAAAAGTGGTATTAGTTGCACGATTTTAAGAGAGTTATTCTGAACGAACGACGAAAAAACTAAACAAATTACAATCACTAAGTTAATCGGCGATCAATGATTAGCAATTTATGCAATTTTTATCAAAATCGAGCTCTTGCGGTTTGAAGACTTTCCACGTTAAATTTTACAGGACTATACAATGTAGGACTAATAACAAATTTCAACGTTTAATGCTAATGTTAAGGTTAACTGTTATTGAAAAAGTTAAGGCTAATACCGGGACAAATGCTAGTACCGTGGAAGCTCTTAAGTTCGACAGAAAACAAGTTCGACATCCCATAGTTCGACTGCTTACGTAGAAGAACTAAACACGCCCCTATACGGGCACTAAGAAATGGATTTGCCATTTGAATGGGAATTGGTCCTGTGTCTTATAGTGATACTTTTGTTAAAGGAATTAGAATATTTTATTGATTAGGACATCCATATTTAATCACTGATTTTAAATTAATGAACTCTTTTTCTATTTGAGAATTGTGCCGTTTGTGAGACGGAACTGTCGAAACCAAACCCACTGTGGTACTAGAAGCACATACACAAGCCTCGGGGCGGGCAGGAAATGCAAGTACAGTACTGTATTCGTTGATGGATAACTAATAAGAATTTGTATTCATTTCACCTGCCACACCCACTACTCTTATTGGATTAAACTTTCAATTCTGTTCAGTCGAACTTAAGACAGTCCACAGTACTGGCTAAAGATATTCATGCTAAGGCACCGTGTAGCTCTAACTGGATACAAACGAACGCTATGTGAGAATGATGCAGCATCCGTACTGACCCTTGTTGAACGTCCTTGGCCGCCTTCGCTGGACCGATGTTCGCGACACACTTCTAGCATTAGATGAGCAGTGATGCAAGACGGGACAGAGATAAGAGCAGAGAGCAGCAGGACAGTGTCCCAAATCGCAAAATTATATTTGTGGTAGGCGGGTTGAAAAGTTACGCGTAAAAATCAATTTCCTGAACGACGCGTGAAACTGCGTAATTTGTCATAAATGTAAACAATTTAATAAATACAAAATTTGCTGTAGTACATCAAATAAATTGTTAAATTGTTACTCGAATTCCCAGGCTACAAGCCAATTCATTCGGCTAAATAAATGCGTGGCTATTACTTGCTGTAATTCATTCGAGCTCTTCATTTGCTGTAGTACATCAAATAAATGGTTAAATTGTTACTCGAATTCCCAGGCTACAAGCGTGCATTACTTGCTGTAATTCATTCGAGCTCTTCATTTGCTGTAGTACATCAAATAAATGGTTAAGTTGTTACTCGAATTCCCAGGCTACAAGCGTGCATTACTTGCTGTAATTCATTCGAGCTCTTCATTTGCTGTAGTACATCAAATAAATGGTTAATTCATTCGTTTCATTACATCAAATAAATGGTTAAATTGTTACTCGAATTCCCAGGCTACAAGCGTGCATTACTTGCTGTAATTCATTCGAGCTCTTCATTTGCTGTAGTACATCAAATAAATGGTTAAATTGTTACTCGAATTCCCAGGCTACAAGCGTAATTCATTACTTTCATTTGCTGTAATTCAATCGAGCTCTTCATTTGCTGTAGTACATCAAATAAATGGTTAAATTGTTACTCGAATTCCCAGGCTACAAGCGTGTATTACTTGCTGTAATTCATTCGAGCTCTTCATTTGCTGTAGTACATCAAATAAATTTGCTGTTAAATCAAATAAATGTTAAATTCTCGAATTCCCAGGCTACAAGCGTGCATTACTTGCTGTAATTCATTCGAGCTCTTCATTTGCTGTAGTACATCAAATAAATAAATGGTTAAATTGTTACTCATCAAATAAATTGTTAATTCCCAGGCTACAAGCGTGCATTACTTGCTGTAATTCATTCGAGCTCTTCATTTGCTGTAGTACATCAAATAAATGGTTAAATTTGTTACTCAAATAAATTGAATTCCCAGGCTACAAGCGTGCATTACTTGCTGTAATTCAATCATTTGAGCTCTTCATTTGCTGTAGTACATCTTTGCTGTAATCAAATAAATTGTTAAATTATTACTCGAATTCCCAGGCTACAAGCGTGCATTACTTGCTGTAATTCATTCGAGCTCTTCATTTGCTGTAGTACATCAAATAAATTGTTAAATTATTACTCGAATTCCCAGGCTACAAGCGTGCATTACTTGCTGTAATTCATTCGAGTTCTTCATTTGCTGTAGTACATCAAATAAATTGTTAAATTATTACTCGAATTCCCAGGCTACAAGCGTTCATTACTTCTGTAATTCATTCGAGCTCTTCATTTGCTGTAGTACATCAAATAAATTGTTAAATTATTACTCGAATTCCCAGGCTACAAGCGTGCATTACTTTCATTTGCTGTAGTACATCAAATAATTCATTCGAGCTCTTCATTTGCTGTAGTACATCAAATAAATTGTTAAATTATTACTCGAATTCCCAGGCTACAAGCGTGCATTACTTCCTATAATTCATTCGAGCTCTTCATTTCTCTTATCCTTCAAAACTACATATAATCACAGTCTGATATGATACAATCAAGAAGCTTGAGGTGATTTTTTGCATTTCTCGCTATACAGCGCTCCAAGCGGTTAGCAACTGAGAGTACTATAGCCGCGTCGCTTGTATTTCCAGCGTGACTCCTCCTCTTTGCTTACGCCTTAGGAAGTGAAGGCAGATTATCATGTCATAGCTCCTATGATAATAAATAAAACACACTGTATAGCTCGCGCAAAGAACGATTACCGAAAACAGTGGTGACGTTACTGTCTGTTTTGACGTGTGTATGTATGCACGGCGAGGGAGCGAGAGGTACGGGCCGATGGAAGTACTGCCTCTTCCAAGAAGATGAACAGATAGGGACATCGCCTGTGGAAATGAAGAGCTTAGCAAGAGAAAAATTCGAAGCGAATTAAACGCGCAATATTATGTTTACGAATAAAATAATGATAATCTGCGAGGGGAACGCTCCATCACTACATAATAAAATAAACGCACTTAGAACAAGACACGTATTCACATGCAGTGGAACTGAAACTAAAACCGTAATGTAAATATCACAATGCAAGACTGATTCTATCGATGTCGTTTCTCTTCCGACTGTACTCTTGAATAGCATTCAAGTTATCTCGTGAACTTTCCTGTCGCCCGCTCTTCCTTATCGAGTTGTTTCGTTCGCATTCCTGTCGTCGGTAACCTCTGCTTGCGAGACTATAATTAAGCGGCAAATAACGTCCACGTGTGCTTTCTGCGAACGCCAACGAAAGAACCAAAATGGTGGGCGATTATATTGAGCCTTATGAAGTGCATAACGTGATCAGCAGCGAATGACAAGACGCACACGTTTAAATGTAGACGACCTGCAACGTGATTGGCTGCAGGAAATTAGAGCGACGGGACTATAGGAACAATAGACTTTGCCGGTACTATTTCGCATTGTCTGTGATGAGGTGATAGTAGGGATCTTAATGGCTAGCAACTAAAGTACAACTGTCATAGGATGCATATTTCCTGCATTTTGAGCTTCGTAACTGTATAAGTTATATTAGACTATGATATGAGCCGACACCATACAGTGTTTCCCTCTGTTGCTTTGCTACTCGCCGCTTCGATAGGCCTACAGATCCTACAGTTTACTAGTCTTCAAAGATTGCCGACGGTTTTAATCACTTTGTCATTATTTTTCCCTTGGTTACCACGGCATAGTTTGCCTTTATATTTTTTTGCAAAATTCTTTTTATCACTGTGGATAGTGTTTTTGTACGTAATGCTGACTTAATTTATTTTTCTTTATCCTCTCACCGAAGACGTTGTCCTGTTCACAAAGGCCAATATTAAAAAAGAAACTACAAAATTTGTTCTTTTGAGAACTCATATTTGACTTTCACTACACATTCTAGATTGTTTGTGATCATTAGAGACCGGATTTTAAAGGGAAAATTTTTCATAAAAAAAAAGTTATAGCAATAAAAAAGGACTTGAAAAATGACTATATAACTCCCCAAACACACTTCAGCACATTCATGGATATACATGACACACACAATCTTACATTTATCTCTTCACAACATAAGGAAAGTGTTGTATTTGATATACGGTAGTCAAAGAGGACTTCAAAAAGGACTATATTACTCCCTCAAAAGGATGCTATTTGAATTGAAAACACACTTCAGCACATTCATGGATACAATAACACATACACGCTTATATTTATGCCTTCACAACACAAGGACAGTGTTGTATTTGATCACATTCAACATTTCAATATGATTCTGCCTCTTTGAATACAGAATGTCTTTATAAATAGAAAATGACCGCTCAACATCAACTGAACCCAGAGGTGAAAATTTTCTTTTTATCCTGAACTCTAAATCAGCACACTTTATTAGTTTTCAATGTCTGGAATCAGAAGAAGAACGATATTTATTTTCGCTTGCTCAGGAAGTTATAGGCCTACCGGACAAAATATATGAAAATTACCTACCTAAATTTTTGCGATAAGTTATTCTGTCAAAAAAGGACCAAAATAAGAGATGTTTTTAAAAAAGAGGAAAAAAAAAAGAGAAAATGGACTAAAAAAGGAAAAAAAAAAGGGAAGTCAAAACCACATAATTTGGTCGGTGGAAGATAGTTTTGAACATCGTAATTAGCCTAATTATTTCATGTTTCGTGTTGAAATAAAAAAAAGATTCCCTTAAAATCCGGTCTCTGGTGATCATATTCTGATATGATAGTCTGTAGTGGCCAATTGAGAAAATTTTCTGCGCAAAAGTTTGCTTCTCACATTGCTACCACTACTAATCCCGATTTATGAAAATATAAGAGCATTAACCTTCCGCTAAGCTGTGGATTTCCATTGCCTCTAACTTAACATTAATCTCAGAATTAGTATTTTCTTAGCTTTAGAAGAATTGGCCTCAGGGAAGAGGGGAAACGACCTGGCCCCTGTTGTATTGGCGTCTATTTCCTCAGCACGTTTACACAGGACAGAGCTGCGTTTCGAAAACCTACGAGCTTGATCAGTCATTAAGAATGCTGTGTCAAAGTCTTATGTTCTGAGTGGGCGTGTAAGTTCCGACTCGAACTTTCAGGTCACGTGACAAAGCTGTTGAATAAGTGAAAGTGTGACAGAGGTGGCTAATGGTCCAATAAACAGCGATAGAGCCATTGACATGACGCGGTGAATTGTAACCGAAGGTGATTCAAGGAATCGAATCGATTGTATCACTGCGAGTTGATGGATTATTTCTATGGTGGGCGGTAAAAAGGGACGTAAGTCATAAATTACAAATTTTCAGTAGAGCAAAAATAAATTTTGAAATAGGAAGCAATATCATTATGATGGGCTGTGAATCTGTTGCTTTATATCATCCTCTCCGAACGCCTGCCACACTTTAAAAACACTCATTACGTCTTTAAAACCTATGTGCAGAGGATCGTACTGAAAGTCACGAGCAACACATTGCTATAATTTCAATTTCAACAATGTAACAGTCTACACCTGTGGATTAACGGTTAATCAGCCGGAAACCAGGTCCCGTTCGATTCCCGGCCGGGACAAGTTACCTGGTTGAGGTTTTTTCCGAAGTTTTCCCTCAACCGAATATGAGCAAATGCTGGGTAACTTTCGATGTTGGACCCCGGACTCATTCCATCGGCATTATCATCTTCATCTTATTCAGACGCTAAATAGCCTATGTTGATAAAGCGTCGTAAAATAACCTAATAAAATAAAATAAAAAATAAAAAACAATGTAACAAAAACTATTATATGATAATAATCAACAGACTTTACACTATCAGTCTTACTAATAAACCGTGGATAGTTTTTATACGAGACTTATGTAGAGTTGAGACAGAAAACTTTACTAATAAACCATGCATAAACGATGGATGTATAAACAGGCTGTAACTATACATGGGAATTGCTTTGCAGTAGTTATATAAACGAAAGTCTTTGTTTAAGCGTTGTATATAGAGAAAAAAATGGCCGCCTTTCTAACAGCTGTTCGTATCGACTGTCATTTTATAATGATGGTTGCCTTGTAACCACAGAAGAACAAACTAAAGAGCACAGAATAATTAGAATAATATTGCTGTAGCTTGCACTCTTTGACCAAAATACAGTATAGTGTAGTAATCGATTAGAGCCAGTTGTACTATATGATACTTAACACGCCACACTAGAGCGCTCTACCGGATGCAATAGAAAACCTCAAATATTCTATTACCTTTCGTAACGAAGTAATGACGAAATTATGACGTAGCTGTATAAACGAGCTACTCATTGTACAACTATAAGACACTTAAACGTCTGTATATAGAGTTTTTATTAGTAAGAACGTATGTATTGACATATTGTGACATATTGTATCATGTGACCACAGCCAATGTTTGCAAAATGGTCGAACAACAGTGCTCCGTTTCGACAGCGTGCTGTCATTAAATTCCTTGTTAAAGAAGGAAAATCTGCTGCTGAAATTCACCTCAGAACTTCAACGTGCATACGGAGATGTGTGCATGGGCGCCAGCAGTGTTAGGAGATGGGTGAATCATTTCGAAGATGAGAATACTAGCATCCAAGATGAGCCTCGTAGCGGAACGCAGCAAGGAAAGAGTTGATGAGTTCTGGGATGCATTTTGGTTGAATTTCTTGAACCTGGACAGACCATAAATGCTGTCCGCTGTATTCAGACAGTTTTGAAGCTCCGTCGTGCATTGCGCGAGAAACGCCCTGGAAAGAAGATCATCCTGCAACACGATAACGTTGACCTCACACTGATCGTGTCACCGTGGAAAATCAGAACATTTGGGTGGGAAATTCTTCCTCAATTTCCCTACAGTCTCGACTTGGCACCCTCCGACTACAATCTTTTCGGTTCTGTAAAGAAGCAGCTGCGAGACAACGCTACGAGACGCTGGAGGACATCCGGAAAGCAGAGCGTCAGTATCTTCGGGAAGATAAAACGGACTTCTACAGCAAGGGAATTTTCAAACTTACAGAAAGGCAGGAAAAATGTGTGGAAAGAAATGGAGACTATTTTGAAAAGTGACAGTTAAAGTCTGTAGATTAAGATGATGTACCTGGTTTGTCTAAAAAATAAAAATTAAGATTTATAACAATGGGTTACTCATGACTTTCAGTATGACCCTCGTACACTACGCTGGAAGTGAATATTCTGATCACACAGGGCTGAAATATACTTTGGTTCGATTCCCGTGGGAGGACAAAAATCCTGTTCGTTTACATGTATACGTTTGTACATTTGGGGTTTATCCCCGAAGGACAAAGGGTCTCCGTTCGTTTCAATGATGGTTTTGTATGTTTTCCCCATGGATTGTCTTTGTAGGCATATACGTTTTGTCTGAAAAGCATTAAGTTATATGTATATATACACAGTATATTTTTTTCGTTATACGAAGTGCAAAAATTAACTCCATATGTAGATGAAATTATTGGGGATCATCAATGTGGTTTCAGGCGTAATAGATCGACTATTGATAAGATATTTTGTATTCGACAGATATTGGAGAAAAAATGGGAGTATAAGGGTACAGTACATCAGTTATCCATAGATTTCAAAAAGGCGTATGACTCGGTTAAGAAGGAAGTTTTATATAATATTCTTATTGAATTTGGTATTCCCAAGAAACTAGTTCGATTAATTAAAATGTGTCTTAGTGAAACTTACAGCAGAGTCCGTATAGGCCAGTTTCTATCTGATGCTTTTCCAATTCACTGCGGGCTAAAGCAAGAAGATGCACTATCACCTTTACTTTTTAACTTCGCTCTAGAATACGCCATTAGGAAAGTTCAGGATAACACAGAGGGTTTGGAATTGAACAGGTTACATCAGCTTCTTGTCTATGCGGATGACGTGAATATGTTAGGAGAAAATCCACAAACGATTAGGGACGCGGAAATTCTACTTGAAGCAAGTAAAGCGATAGGGTTGGAAGTAAATCCCGAAAAGACTAAGTATATGATTATGTCTCGTGATCAGAATATTGTACGAAATGGAACTATAAAAGTTGGAGATTTATACTTTGGAGAGGTTGAAAAATTCAAATATCTTGGAGCAACAGTAACAAATATAAATGACACTCGGGACGAAATTAAACACAGAATAAATATGGGAAATGCCTGTTATTATTCGGTTGAGAAGCTTTTGTCATCTAGTCTGCTATTAGAATTTATAAAACAATTATATTACCCGTTGTTCTGTATGGCTGTGAAACTTGGACTCTCACTTTGAGAGAAGAACAGCGATTGAGGGTTTTTGAGAGTAAAATATTTGGGGCTAAAAGGGATGACGTTACAGGAGAATGGAGAAAGTTACACAACGCAGAGCTGCACGCATTGCATTCTTCACCTGACATAATTAGGAACATTAAATCCAGACGTTTGAGACGGGCAGAGCATGTAGCACATATGGACGAATCCAGAAATGCATATAGAGTGTTAGTTGGGAGGCCATAGGGGAAAAGACCTTTGGGGAGGCCGAGACGTAGATGGGAAGATAATATTGAAATGGATTTGAGGGAGGTGGGATATGATGATAGAGACTGGATTAATCTTGCTCAGGATAGAGACCAATGGTGGGCTTATGTGAGGGCGGCAATGAACCTCCGGGTTCCTTAAAAGCCAGTAAGTAAAGTAAAGTAAAGTAAAGTATACGAAGTACAAAAACAAGTACTGTAATGCTGCAGAAATAGATTTCGAAATTTTCACTATTCTAAGCGTTGATGAAAGAATTCCTAATAATTCTGCCAATTGTTTCTGATTCATAATGGTATTTTCATCATGTTTGCAAATAATTTATAATTTCTCCGATATGGATAAGGCTTTCCGTTTCATTCCTTTATTCATATTGGCACTGAGTTACTTCACACTTGTATACGATGCACCGGTCAACCTTAACTAACAATGGGATTTAAAACTGCCAGCAAGAAGAGCAGGCTCTGAATACAGTAGTCTTGCAGGTACTCAAGGGTCGCAAATTTCGACTTATCCTTTTTCCATATTAGTGATTCATTATCATTAATGAATGAATAGAGTTTTTGTGTTTTCCCAAAAAAAACTGTAATATTATTGTATTTTGTTCTTTGTTGAAAATAATATACAATATAAATGCATTTAAAATATGATAAAATCACATATAAACAAAAAATAAAATATAAGAAAAATAAACTAGAAAAAAGATACAAAAAAGTCAGGTTTAAATGTTAACAAAATAGGCCTATGTGTTGTGTTTCCATCTCTTGGCGTTTAGCTACTTTTAAAAAACTGTAAACTTTACATGTTATTTTTTTTTTTTTCATTTTATAATCTAAATTTGAAAACATGAGTTATATAATACAATTACTGCTTTATTAAACAATATAATATAAAAAAATTAAAATGTTTGTAAATGAAATAAGTATAATAATCCTTCAATATCTGTCATATTAATCTAATGAATAATACAAAAATTACATTAGGTCATTACACAATCAAACATGACTCCTGAAGGTGCCATTAATTGGCGAAAGCGCTAGTCATGTTTGATTGTGTAATGACCTAATATAATTTTTGTATTATTCATTAATATGACAGATATTGAAGGATTATTATACTTATTTCATTTATATGCTAACTTGTCGGATCAAATATGCCTCTTAAAAATAAAATGTTTGTGGTAACTACTTTTTAATCATTTAAAAAAACGTTTCCTGAAAATTTTACTTTTAAGTGTTTAGGGACTTTTGAAAAAACGCTCCTCAATTCTTTTCAACACGTTACTCCACGAAAGCCATCTTACTTTCTTATGATAAAGAATATATTCATATAACGAACCCATGCCTTCGCAAATTTTTCTGAAAATACGAGTTTGCAAAGCTCTTCTTCCTTTGATGAAATTTACCACTTCATGTTGAACTATTACCGCAGTGCCGTACTGGTAACAGTTTGAAGTACGGTATTATAAATGATGTTTACTTAATATTTTTCGTGTCATATCACAGTCTACTAGCCTATATACAGTCGCGAAGCTCAATATGTAGTAAAAATGCAAACATGGATAGTTGCCCACCACTAGGATCGCTACTATCGCCTCATCATCGCAGATCTCTCTCCTAGCAGCCGACAAAATATGTTACACTTTCGTTGTCGTGTTCTTTTGGAAAAAATTAACACCTTCCTTCCATTATTGAAATATTAAGTGCATAAAGTTAATTTATTATTTTAATTTCACCATAAACTCGAAGATACCTGCAAGAAATAGGTTAATATTATTTTTGTTTGTGCAAAACGAACTGAAATTTACTATAATCGCTTCACTCATTCATGATTATAGCGATAATTAACTATGAAACCAATAAATATTAATTTGCATTTTCCTTTACAACAATAATAATGGAAATATGAATTAATGGAGTAACTTACGTGTACCGGTACTTGTAGTGTAGGCTTACGTAGTTAACAAAGTGGGATGAGGTTAAGCAATAATAATCACACCAGAATTGGAAATAAAACGTGATTAATACATTTTATTGTAACAGACTTTTTCTACGTCTCTAGCAAAGTAACAAATAAAAATAACAACAAAATTAACAGCTATAATTAAAAACATATCCTTTGAAAAAAAATAGGCCTAAGCAATAATAATCCATCAGAATTGAAAATAAAACGTGATCAATAAATTTTATTAAAACGAACTTAATTTTTCTACGTCTCTAGTAAAATATTATTATTCCAACTATTGTATTTTAGCCATTAACATTTTCATTACAACCAATAACGAACATTTCACAAGCATCAATGTGAAATACGCAACGAGCTAGCACTCGATGGAAATACGATTCAGTCCAAAGTCGACCGTGGACAGTCTATTGTTTCTAGTTGCTAACCGCTTGGAGCGCTTTATCACGAGATTTGCAAAAAATCACCTGAAGCTTCGCGACTGTATATAGTAGACTGTGGCCATATTGTTATACCATTTACACTACTTATATTTTTGTTGTTCTTTGGGCGGTATCCAATGGTTTTTGAGTACAATTATCGTTATGTTCGGTTTTACAAGGATTTGTATTTTTCGATTACTTTTACTTGTTATTTAACGACGCTGTATCAACTACGAGGTTATTTAGCGTCGATGGAATTGGTGATAGCGAGATGAGGCCGAGGATTCGCCATAGATTACCTGACATTTGCCTTACGGTTGGGGAAAATCTTAGAAAAAAGCCCATCCAGGTAATCAGCCCAAGCGGGAATCGAACCCGCGCCCGAACGCAACTCCGAATTGTATTTTTTGAATGGGGTTAAGTAGCGATATGCTGGGAGAGATTGTCGCAAGAAAGTCTCACCCAAAAGTAGGTCGCGTCTTCACAAAGTTTAAATTATGAGTACCGGTATATCAAAATAGATGAGATTTCACAAAGATGTTTTTCTGTGTAGTGAAGATTGTACTGGATCCCTAGTTCCTGGAATAGCCTAAGTGAAGTATGCCCCTACGGGATTTCCTTGTTTATGTCATGATCTTAATTTAAGCGAGCGGTTATTTTCACTTGAGAGATGTGTGAGCGTAAAGCAGATTGAATGGAGGACAGACGAACTCGTAAATCCGTCCGCTGTCATTGAACCTGTCCGTGCGTGATTGAAAATGCATGCAATCGCTGTTATTCAGACGGGAAGAATTGATGATACCTACGCGTTTCCGAATTTAACACAGTCATAGCAACACTGATTTGCATCGTGTTACTACAAGAACAAATCAGAATACTACAATACGAGGACAAATGTGCCACACTGTTACGTATTACTACCCACTACTGTTACTGTTTTTTTTTTTTTTTTGTGTTCCGGACGTATATCTCAGCTATTGTGCTTGGCGGCATAACTATCTGAGAAAAGACCCTTGACGAACTAGATTTCCCTTCTACTGGTTCCTTTGCGGTAGATACTGCTGCTGCTGCTATTGCTAGAAATTAATTTCAGAGGGTTACCCTTTGAGATATTTCAAATAAAAAAGTTTAATATAATTTTACTCGTTTTACTTCCTTCGTGAGATAAAAATTGTTTGATATGAAACATTACATAGCGTGAAGGATGGGTGTAGCGGAGAGAAATTCTGTCCGGCACCGGACCTGAATCCGGCTTTTCCGCGCTATAGTGAGGATCACGTAAGAGTAGTTCCTAAAAGGCTATTTTGGCCGTCTCTTCAGTGTTGCCAACTAATACCAGATATCACCAAAGAGAGTAAAATCACAATGCTACGTACTGAAATAATAATAATAATAATAATAATAATAATAATAATAATAATATAGTGTTAAGAATAACAATGTCTTGCTTATTTACCACATCTCATCTTTATGTTGCAAGGTGTTTCCTAAATGGTTCAATAATTTATTTATGAAATATTATATTTTCCTCTTGGTCTTCTTGCATATTATGTTGGTAATTAGGATTAGTATGATCTAATAATACAATTTATTTTGTCAGGCAACATGACATTTATTGCTTTCACTAAAGAGTTTACGATTCATGAGATCTAACCTAAAAATGCATTTACTTACTTGTATTTTCATCAGTTTGCTTTACTGTAAACGAAATCATTGCTGCCAACATAACACTTAGAAAATAACTGCCAGTTGTAGTATTTGTCAGTACCCGAAATTCGAAACGAAGTTGGTAAAAGAAATTTCAACCTGAGAGCTAGAAAATCACTATAATCCACTGACATATTTAGTAATAGTGGAAAAATGGTTAGGTTTCACCCTTAGGGTATTAAGTAAGCTGATCCGGACTATATATGCTGACGCTTTATCCACTAAGCCACACCAGATTCCAGTTCCTTCACCATATGATAAGGCAGAATTCCTGCACGAAATATCATACGTAGGCCCTACTTCGGTACATCACAATAATATAATATGCGCAAGTATTCACTTTGTGACTTAAGGCGGCGCTCATTCCGTCGGATCCCGACCACTTAGTCACTCATTGAGTGCACCTCTGCACATAGTGTGTTGGACTTTGTGCCACTATCACACTTCTGTGACAGTGCATGAGGGTTGGCCACTAAAGGGAAATTAAGAGGTGGCACTTAAACTGAGAGGATTCAATCCGGCATCGGAACTGGAATCCGGTGTGGCTTAGTGGATAAAACGTCAGCACGTAGAGCTGAAAACCCGGGTTCAAATCCCGGTGCCGGAGAGAATTTTTCTCCACTCCACCCATCCTTCATCATGTAATAATACAGAATTTCTGCACGGAAATATCATACGTACTTCGGTACATCACAATAATTACATAGCGTGTTTCTGGAGAGGCATTGATTTAATTTCCAATATGCTTGATCAGTGTGTTATGATGACTGTTACACTTTTACTACGTCATACTACTTTTGACCAATAAAACGGTACGAAAGGACGTGTTTCAACCAATCATGGATGTTTATCGCAATTTTAACACTTCCCTAGCATTTGTTTGTTTGTTTTCATCACTTCCCTAGCATTTGTTTCTTTGTTTGCCAACATTTCAAAATGCAAATTTTTTGCGGTACTATAAAACATGCTTTGCGATCGTCATTTGTTTCCCGCATAGATAATCAACTGAAAATGGCGGCTCCGTTCAAACGTTTTGGTGAAGCTAACATTAGTGAAATAGAATTTTAGTAAGTCAATTAATATCTATTTTATTGTATTAGAGTACTTTATTTCTTTTAATCTATAGGTATACTTTCTTCTGTTTTATCACCTCCCTAGCCACCGACGTGGCTCAGTCGGTTAAGGCGCTTGCCTGCCTCCTGCCTGTCTGAAGTTGCGCTCGGACGCAGGTTCGATCCCCGCTTGAGCTGATTACCTGGTTTGGTTTTTCCGAGGTTTTCCCCAATCGTAAGATGAATGCTAGGTAATCTATGGCGAATCCTCGGCCTCATCTCGTCAAATATCATCTCGCTATCACCAATCTCATCGACGTTAAGTAATCTAGTAGTTGATACAGCGTCGTTAAATAACCAACTAAAAAAACACCTCCTTTTCATTTGTTTTTTGTTTGCCAACATTCAAACTGTAAATTCTTTACGATACTATAAAACATGCTTTGCGGTCGTCATTTGTTTACTGCATAGATAGTCAACTGAAAATAGCGGCTTTGTTCAAATGTCTGTTTTTATTACCTCCCTAGCCACCGACGTGGCTCAGTCGGTTAAGGCGCTTGCCTGCCTCCTGCCTGTCTGAAGTTGCGCTCGGACGCAGGTTCGATCGCCGCTTGAGCTGATTACCTGGTTTGGTTTTTTCCGAGGTTTTCCCCAATCGTAAGATGAATGCTAGGTAATCTATGGCGAATCCTCGGCCTCATCTCGTCAAATATCATCTCGCTATCACCAATCTCATCGACGTTAAGTAATCTAGTAGTTGATACAGCGTCGTTAAATAACCAACTAAAAAAAAGGCCTCCTTTTCATTTGTTTTTTTGTTTGCCAACATTTCAAACTGTAAATTCTTTACGATACTATAAAACATGCTGTTCAAACGTTTTGATGAAACTAACATTAGTGAAATAGACATTTTAGTAAGTCAATTAATATTTTATTGTATAAGAGTACTTTATTTCTTCTAATCTTTATATACTTTCTTCTAATTATGTAATAATCAGTTAAATCCCACTCGAGTTTTGATTTTCTCTTGATAAATCAAAACCTCTAGTGAGATTACTGTTGATGAATTATTTAAAAAAAATAGTTGAATTTGGTGCGAATAAATATAACATTGTAAAATTTCTTTGCAGTACGAAAATCACATTTGTTCGGCTCAAATTTCTGCATATTTAAAGGACAAAACTAAAATTATTTCAGTAATTTATTATGAGCTTGCTGGTTCGTTCCCGACCCAGATCGATGACATTTAAGTGTTAGTAGATTTACTGGCATGTAAAAGAGCTCCTCCGGGACAAAATTCCGGCACACCGGCGACTCTGATATAACCTCGGCAGTTGCGAGCGTCGATAAATAAACCATAATTAATTAAAATTAACAGGGTTACTATTTATTAAATACTACCTGGCAACAGCGGAATTGAATCCTCTTGAGCGTCACGTGTTTGGGAGTGGTTAAGGGGGTGAAGGTGAGACCGACTAGCAACAATCTGGTCATATTCGTAACATTCTTTCTCCCTTTGTGTTTTGACAACTCACTGCTGGCGAATCCAGTGACCTTCAAACTTCAACCAAAAATATTATCTCCTAATGAAAGGAAATCCAAATTTAATAACCAAACGCAAACAAAATCTCTTGCTGTTATTGATAAAAAGACGTGTGGATAATACTTGGAGAACTGTTGAAACTATTGCAATATGACAAAAAAATATGCTTTTACACAATTTTTAGCGAAATATGACTTGCCTTAATGTTAAAGTATGGTAAACTATGAATTTATATCACTAATGAAAACCGTGTTATTGTGTTCATAAATGCTAGAAATGTGCTTAATTTAACTTAAGTTTGTAAAAGGAGACCAGAATAAAAAATAATAATAATAATAATAATAATAATAATAATAATAATAATAACTTATTTATTTAACCTGGCAGAGTTAAGGCCATACGGCCTTCTCTAACACTCAACCAGGAGTAAAACTGCGTTACAAAAACACTACAAATTTACAAAGTACACTACAATTTTACACACAAAACTGAATAAGATAATAATAATAATAATAATAATAATAAAATAATAATAATAAAATGTAAACAACAAGTAAGTAGAAATCAGACAAAATATATAACATACAGAAAGAAAGAAAAAATCATAATAAAATCTGAACAGCAAGTCAAAATAAGTGAGACATACAAAGTATTAAAAAATAAGACAATTATTGATGATGATAATAATAATAATAATAATAATAATAATAATGATAATAATAAAAATAAGAATAGTAATAATAATGATAATAATAATACTAATAGTAGTAATAAAATAGTGCAGTACAAATCATACAATGAATAGAATATTTTTAAGTACATAGAGTAAGGAAAATTATGATTATATATAGCTCAACTTATCACATTATAGATATACCATTATCAGAAAATATGAAAACAAAAATATAAAATAAGTTAAATATCACTAGAACATAAAAAAATGTGAATACGTGGAAACATGCAATACAGCACTTGTCATAATAGTAAGTTAGTTTGGCAACTCGTCATAAGATAATTTTCTAACTTGGATTTGAAAGATTTCAATGTTCGGCAGCCCTTGACTTCAGGCGGCAGAGAGTTCCAGTGACGAGAGGTAGCAACAGTGAAAGATGAGGAATACAGAGATGTTGTGTGAAGTGGAATTTCTACTGTGTTATCGCATTGTGATCGAGTATTAATATTATGATAGCGAGAGAGAGTATGAAAACGAGCGAATAAATAATAGGGGGATGAAGTGTGCATAATTCGATATAAGAGAGAAAGTGAGTACAGGTTTCTCCTCTCATGTAAACTAAGCCATGATAACTTCTCGAAAGAAGATGAGATATGATCATAGTATCGAACATTACAAATGAAGCGGACGCACGCGTTATGAACACGCTATGACGTGTCATAGAAATCCGAGTCTATGAATCTGTGTAGATGGAAAGAGAACGTAAAATAATAAATTACAATCCCAATATTTGTATGTGAAATTGAAAAAACAAGTCCTTGAAGTCAGATTTTGGGTTAAGCAAAAAATGCGAATTTTTATGCGAAAAAGAGAACCGTAGTTCCTTGTCCCCAGCGGTCATTGCTCTTTAATCGAGAATCAGAACAATTCGCAGCTTCTTAAAGCATTGTGCAAGATGCACAACAGATCTGGTTATCGTTATATTTAGAAGCAGGGATGAGACTTTGTATTTACGAGTATCCGGTTACTTCGCAACAGCGTTTCCTTTGTTTTTCAGTGGAGCTTTTTATTCCGTCTGCAAACACGAGCATTCATTAACTCACAAGCAAAAACCGTAACACTGTCATGCTTGGGTATCAATGTCTGAATGAACCAACATGAGCTATGTCATACAAAGCAGGAAGAATCTCCTTGTCAACGTTTGACGCCAGAACTAGTGTTATGTGATGCAATAGTGACAATATCAACCTACTGGTATATGTATAATAACTTTTTTGCGTCGGATCAATCTGCAAAGTTTAAAATAAACGGTACGTTGTGGATTTAACTTTGCTCTTATTTTAAATTTTACTCATGATATACAACACATTTTATTATCGAAATTTTTACAAAAATCTTGGTATTTTTCTATCGAAAATTGTGAGGAGGCGGGGAAATGAGCTCCAACTTGGCTTCAGAAAGAGAAAAAGGTACAAGAGATTCATTTCATTCATTCATTTATTTTATTCCATAGATCTTACATGAGCAATGAAGCTTTAAGATGTGAAAGAAGTCAAAATTTTATAATATTACAATTACAATTTTTACAAATCTTTACAGTTTTACAATTTAGTAATTTTCTACAATTTTGTGCAATTTTTTACAATATTTTGGCGAGATGTAGTAAGATGAGGTGAGGTCCGAGGATTCGCCAAAATATTACCCGGCATTTGCCTTTTGGTTGGGGAAAACCTCGGAAAAACCCAACCAGGTAATCAAATCAAAGGGGTTGATGCCGAGGACTCGCCATAGACCATCCGGCTTCAGTCCCACGGCTGTGGAAAACCTCGGAAGAAACCAAAGACCAAAGGGGGATCCAACCCAAGCCCGAACGCAGCTCCGGATCAGCAGCCCAGCGAGTCCGCCGACTGAGCTACATCGATGGCTCTACTAAAATAAAATATACAATACATAACCAATCAGATTATTAAATTTACAAACGCAAACGATCATTCATAAGTTGAGCTATACGTATAATACAAAACAAGTAAGTTAATTAAATTTAAGGCATAAACAATTCAACCAGTTGTGATATACAGAAATTGATAATACATATCATGCAAACTACTTCAAATTACAAACACAAAACAATTTATCAATAGAGCTATACAGATTACTATTCAATTTAAAGCATATGCAATGCATCGGCCAAAACTATACAAATATATACAGTACAAAGTAAGCAGATTAATTCAATTTACAAGTATACTTTCATTAAGCTATACAAATTTGTGCAATTAATATCAAGTAGATTAATTCAATTTATAATCATAAACAATTCATCAGTTGAGCTATACAGATTACTATACAATTTACAGCATATAGGCCTACAATTCATCAATTGAGCTATACAGACTACCATTCAATTTACAGTAGGCCTATATACAATTCATCAATTGGACTCCTACGAACAATGGGCGAAATATACCTAGAGAAGAATAAAGAAGTGATGTAGCATTTGTGAATCTAGAAAAGGCGTTTGACAGAGTGAATTCGAATAAATTGATGGCGATCTTAAAGAAAATTGGCGTGGATTGGGAAGAGAGGAGGCTGTTGTGTAACCTTTATATGAAACAAGTGAAACTCAAGAAGACTTTATGATGGATGAAAATTGAGATTAAAAGAGCAGATAATCAAAACAAGAAGCCGCCTTATCGTCTACTAAAACATGCATAAGATTTTCACATTTTTCACGAGAATACTGCAATGTGATGGGCGCAGAAGTTAGAGGAAGTGTTATTAGAATTCTCTGCGCTCGCTAACCTTGAATTTTTTCGCCTCTCAATAATAATGCATATCCACGAACAAAAGTCAAAGTCGAAGTGTATAACTTATATTTGGGGTAACTTCGAAGTAAAGTTACGATTGAAGTTTTCTTTTGTCAAAGTGTCGACTATAAGCAGGAAAATAGTGATTTTGTTCTTTCAAAAATCGACTTTGGTCCCAACTTTTATTTATGAATACGATCCAAAGATACTGAATACGAAGAGAACTCGTCCAGCAGTTAGAGGAATCGCTGTATAGGCCATTCGTTATCTCGTGAAGTCTTTCTGCGCATCGGGGAAAAGAAGAATGTGGACTGAGAAGTTTCCCTCCCTCCCTTTGCCCTTACTTGTAGCCAGCGAGCTCGCTTACACCTATCATAAGGTTCTTACTATATGCTACGGCGCACACAAGCATTTGGTTTCACGAGAAAACGAATGACCTATACACAAACGGAATGTCCAAATACATTTTATACGTCATTGGGGATGCTGTAAACGCGTTATTTCCGTGAAAATATAGAAATCGAATTTTACAGCATTACAATATTTTTGTCTTTATATTTTATTTAATGAAAAAAAAAAGGAGCAGGAGAAGGAAGAAAATATACAAAACAAAGAGAAGAGAAAGGGGAAGAAAGAAACAGAAGAGGATAAAAAGGAGAGAGAAGGGGAAGTGAAAGACGAGGAAGCAAAAGGAGAGAAAGCAGGATATCAAGCCGCATGAATATGGAAGATGTTTAAAATTACACGACAGTTTGTGAAGTTTGTTAAAATATTAATCATTTGAACGTTCCATTAAGTTGTAAGTACAGTAGAGCATCGATTATGCGAAAGAACTGGGGATAGGGGGTGTTCGGATAACTGATTTTTCGGATAACCGATCATTTACGAAAACAAATTGCACCGATGTAATAGGAGCAGTCCACATCTATGGAGTAACGGCTAGCGCGTCTGGCCACGAAACCAGGTGGCCCGGGTTCGATTCCCGGTCGGGGCAAGTTACCTGGTTGAGGTTTTTTTCCGGGGTTTTCCCTCAACCCAATATGAGCAAATGCTGGGTAACTTTCGGCGCTGATATTAAACATAATGCTGTACATTATATATTTTGTATCACACATCTTACAAATAACACAGAGAACTGATAAGTTCAAAATGGGCATTAAAAGTAAAATTTTCTGACTGGAACGCTTTCGGTTAACCGATGTTTCGGTTGATCGGTACTCGGATAATCGATGCTCTACTGTATTTAATAATGACACAAATAATATGAAATGCTAGGAAGCCAACTTTGACCTTCGTACTTTTCGTGATTGTAATGAGATAATAAATCTGACGTCATACCTAGAAGCTTATTAATTTATACTAGAGGTTCAAGGATGGGTTATCTAGTACGTGGTAAGTGGGTGTTGGCTGTATGAATCTCTTGCAAATGCTATTAGAGTTGGTATGCATTGTTACCTTGATGGCTGCCATGTCCAGGCTTGGAGAACTGTTAGGTTACCTGCTGCCAACTGCAAAAAGAAAGTCTTGGCATACTGGACCTATTGACCTCTCGGCAACGATACAATCAAGGCGAAGTCCAGTAGTGGCTTTCCGCATCTTCCTCCTCCTCCTCCCCTTGCATTGTCCATCTGTTCGAGATGACCTTTAAAAGTAAAAACGTTCAAGGATTTCGACGTCATTTCTGATATTCGAGGTTTTCTGCAATTGGATTTGTGACAATGCGACAGATATGTGCTTAAATAAAACTTCAAGGGATATGTGGAAATAAAATTTTGGATATATTTGTAAATACAATTTCTAGAGATACCGTATGTCTAGCCTCATGTTCATGGGATATGTGTAAACGAAAGTTAATAAATACAATGGAAGATAAACTAGCCCACTCCGGAATGAGTAAGACTCATGCTCAGGAGGTGATTCCAATACAGACAAAAATAAAATTAAAATTGAGAGTGAATATAGATTAAATAGTGTTTAATATGTTTAAACACAAACTATAAATCCAATACAAATTGAATTGAATTGAATTTTTCCTTGAAATTATTCAAACCTGCTTTACAGGGAACTACTGCCTGAAAGCCAGATTTGCATAATATATTTCGTTACTGGAGGTATGTTAACAGAAAGCCACAATTTAAGTCACACAGAACTTGTATTCGTTTCAAACTTACTAGCAATAAAAATAAAATGAAGAGGGGAAATAGGAGAAACTTTAATAAGTACGCGAAAACGCGTCCTTGCAAGGGAGTTCCGGGCTGAGAAAAACTGAATATGTGAGCACCAAGTCTGTTGGCCATTTGTCTCATTCCGAGTTCCGCTGATCCACTGAAGAATCGTAAAAATTTTTTGAAGAATAAATGCCGAAAGTTGACGTAATTTAATAGCTATCATATAAAAGGAGTACGTGAGTACCAAAATTTTGACGCAGAAAAAGTTCTTCTCGCTCAAGATCAGAAATATTTAATTTCTCAGGTCTAAAGTTTGTAGCCCTGGATAGGGTCATTTCGATTCCACCAGAAAACTAGTGCACGCAGTACAAAGCGTCCCAGAGTTTGGTGGTATACTGCCGTAGCTCCATTCTTGCTACAGCTATGTGTATGCGTTCTTACCACCACTGATATAGGTGAATGTTTCAGGATACGGATATGTACTCGTAGGATACGGTGATGTGTAGATAGAAGCTTTTATAAACTTGCGTGTATGGATGTTGCTCCAGAGACTTGTGTGTTTGAAGGTTCCAGAGACTTGTGTTTTTGAAGATTCTAGAGATTTGTGTGTTTGAAAGCTTTAGAGACATATGTGTTTGAAGGTTCCAGAGATTTGTGTTTTTGAAGATTCTAGAGATTTGTGTGTTTGAAAGCTTTAGAGACATATGTGTTTGAAGGTTCCAGAGATTTGTGTGTTTGAAGGTTCTAGAGACTTGTGTTTGAAGGTTCCAGAGACTTGTGTTTTTTAAGGTTCCGAAGCCTTGTGTGTTTGAAAGCTTTAGGGACGTGTGTGTTTGAAGGTTCCAGAGACTTGTGTTTTTGAAGATTCTAGAGACTTGTGTGTTTGAAAGCTTCAGAGACATATGTGTTTGAAGGTTCCAGAGATTTGTGTGTTTGAAGGTTCTAGAGACTTGTGTTCGAAGGTTCTAGAGACTTGTGTTTGAAGGTTCCAGAGACTTGTGTTTTTTAAGGTTCCGAAGCCTTGTGTGTTTGAAAGCTTTAGAGACGTGTGTGTTTGAAGGTTCCAGAGATTTGTGTGTTTGAAGGTTCCAGAGATTTGTGTGTTTGAAGGTTCCAGAGATTTGTGTGTTTGAAGGTTGCAGAGACTTGTGTTTTTGAAGGTTCCAAAGATTTGTGTGTTTGAGGCTTCTAGAGACTTGTGTTTTTTAAGGTTCCGGAGCCTTGTATGTTTGAAGCTTCAGAGACGTGTGTTTGAAGGTTCCAGAGACTTGTGATTTTGAAGGTTCCGGAGCCTTGTGTGTTTGAAGATTCCAGAGACCTATAGGGGTAAAATTCCTAGGGATATTTGTAAATTAATATACTAGAGTATCAGATTTCAACATTCTAAACTCTTAGAGCTACCGGTACGTGTAAGCATAAATTAAATTACAAGTGAGCTCTGGTGATATGTGTAAATGAAAGCTGAAGGAAGTGTTGTGATGTTTGGATATTTATTTGTTCCAGTTCAGAGCTGGGTAAACAAACATTTTTTATACGTTAGACCCTGACACAAGTTGATATTTCTTATGATTAGCTATTTTATTGCATTTATTCCGTTTATCTTAAAACTAAGAATTAATCTGTCATGTCTAGATCATACATTAGATTTTAAAAACTTATTTCACGTTTCTGTTGACTTAATTGATTAAATAAATATAATTTAAATTTGGACACTTCTATTTGTTCACATTTAACCTTTAATGGGTCAAGGGTATATTTGGCAAAAAGTAACGGATCACCTATGTGAATCATTCGTTTAGTGTTGTCTTAAAGTAGTAATTTCTAGTAGGGATTTCTTATTGAAAACAATTTTGTTTATCAAATACGTTTTATTTGTTACAGGTAAGTTGGAATCTTGCATCTACTGTGAGGATACAATGGAGACTCCACGAGTGCTGATACGATCCACGTCACAACGGTAAAGATGTTCATATGTCTTAAGATTGCATGTAAATACAATATTACAGTAACTGTTACCAGATTCTTTATTATTTTATTTTGCTTCTAATCAGATGACGGAATGAATATTTTAACAGGAAACATGCAGCATTGACTCGAAGTGATTAATTATCTCTGAAACCGATTTAATGTAAATTAGCGTTTCTTCTCGTAAGAACTTTTTACATGAGATCATGAGCAACATTGAAATCTTTAGAGGATTTGAAGTCGATCAACTTCACTACTTTAGGAACTTATTTTCGCTATCTATTCTATTTTCTCAAACATGACTTCAGCATAAGTAGTTGATTGGAATTGATACTTATAAATTTTTATTGTTAGTCAAAAATCTTACAAGGCTTTCTCAGCAGCAGAACTCCTCAATATCTTGTAAAATTTAAATAAAAATGATTATACTTTTTTATTGATTCATATCAGTTATTAACAAGGATCTTTTTATTGATTTATATCAGTAATTAATCAGGATCTTTTTTATTGAATCATATCAGTCATTAACCAATTTTTTTTATTGACTTATATCAGTTATTAACCACGATATTTTTATTGATTCATATCAGTTACTAACCAGGATCTTGTTATTGATTTACATGAGTTATTAACCAGTGTCTTTTTATTGATTTATTTCAGTTATTAACCACGATCTTTTTTATTTATTCATATCAGTTATTAACAAGGATCTTTTTATTGATTCATATCAGTTGTTAACCAGAATCTTTATATTGATTCATATAAATTATTAACCACGATCTTTTTATTGATTCATACCACTTATTAACCAGGATATTGTATTGATTTATATAAATTATTAACGAGAATACTTTTATTAATTTACATAAGTTGTTAACCAGAATCTTTTTATTAATTTATATAAATTATTAATCAGAATATTTTTATTGATTCATCCTGTTATTAACTAGGATTTTTTATTGATGCATATTAGTTATTAACCAGGATCTATTTATTGATTTATATCGATTATTAATCAGGATCTTTAATTTCTAATTATATATTTCCTATTACTGTACAGACCGGAAACAGAGCGTTCAGCTCTGCTTCCAGCCAGAAACACGAGCATCAGATATGCTTGCGTGGCCGGTGTAGACTTCATCATTAAAGATCCTTAACCTACCGCGTATATTTACTCATATCACTTTCATTTGTTATAAATTTCTAATTAATCACTTCCTTACGTTTGTAATAATATTTCTCTAACACTTTGAATAAATGAAATCATTTCCAATATATTCAAGTGAGAATGCAAAGTTTTAGTTGTCAAGACTGCATACAAAAGTATTCTTTATAATGCATAAAGGGTTATATTATATTTACAGGATGATTCATAAGTCCCTCCGTGATTTCGTAAGTGATAGCGCAATATACATAACAGATGTGACAGAAACACTCATATCAGTAGATATAAAACCTTTCCAAGTTCACATCCGTAATAGGCACCGTGATATGTGTGTAGATTTAGCCACTAGTGAACAGTCATGACGAAAACATGGTGTTCACTGGTGAATAGAAAAATGTTCTCCGTCTTAGAATTCACTAAATGTAAGTAGTTTGTGATGGTAGACCTACAACAGAGATTTCGTACGAAATATCAAACAGAAGTACCTACAGATAAAACAATTCTTGTGCAGTACAACAAATTCCAGGAGACTGGCTCCTTGTGCGCTGCAAAACGAACAGTTCCCTCCGCAAAGAAAATAGCCCATAGAATTTTGATGAAAAAAAAATATAAGAAAATACATTCACTTTAGGGAAATTACGAATGTGTTCCACAATTGCACGAGAATTTTCTGTGCCCGAAATGAGCACGTTGTGACGATTCACCTTGCCAGACGTATGAATCGTGAACGCCATATTTTCGGTATGACTGCCCCCTAGCGGCTAAATCTACAAATGCACCATGATGTCTATTACGAATGTAAACTTGGGTACATTCACTATCTACTGATAATTAGCGTTTTTGCTGTGTGTATCTTGGTTGTTGCGTTATCGATTTCCGAAAACATGGAGGGACTTACGAATCATCTCATATTTTATTTCATATTCTAAATTGTACTGTTTCAGTAGATGTATGTAATAGAAAATGCAGAAATTCACCAAAAAATAGCCATTTGTACATTGTGATCACTTCCAATATCTTTCCACTTACGAAAATCCGTATTCCAAACTGATATCAATGCTGAAAGATAATACTGGTTTATTTTTTTTATTATTTTTAAAAATTTTTATACCCATTTTTATTCCGATAAGTTTGTTAATTTATCAATTTTCTTAAAATCCGTCATATGGTTTATGGTGATCTTCTAAGCACATCCATTTTTCATTTTCATTCCAGGTCTCTCCACTTTTGAACAGCTCCATATTCTCAAGACTCCGCATGTGACAATCCTTCCAGACACCGATGTTCCATGAGTCTTACCTCACCTCCTCTCCATGTTCTCCTAGATCTTCCTCGGTACCTTCTTCCTGGGGAGTCAAACTCCAGGATAGGGTTGGACCATCTCTCCTGTGTATCCTTCACATATCCGTAACATATCAAAATTCTGGAGTCAGTTCTGTGACCATATCCTTAGTATTCATTTCAGCTCTAATGTTATAAAGACCGTTTTCTTAGTCCAACAACATTGGAATGAATATAAGTGTGCAAGGGATATACATTACGTCACATGTACTTCAGTAGACACCCTGCTCAAACTCAAGTAACGTAGTCTGACGATCTACCTTCAACTAGTAATTCAGTGTCAGAGGACGAATTTATCAGAGATCTGTATTAAATGATAGTGCAGGCAACATTCAGCAAAGTTGAGGACAAGCACTTCAGAAATGTTGTTGGCAAGTACACTTGTACGCACTTGTACCTGTGACTGGTTCTCAGTCAATAAATTAGTATTAAATTGTAACGAAACTAACATAATTCAATTTAAATCCTGTCCAAATTCAACGTCGCAAATTTCTAGCGCAATAATTAACAATAGATCCCTATTAGAAACAACAACAACCAAATTTCTTGGCTCAAAAATCGATAATGTGTTAAATTGGAAAAATCATATTAAAGAAATTACCCCCAAACTAAATTCAGCTTGTTTTGCTATTAGATCTATACAAAAGATAGTAAATATCAATACCTTAAAAACAATATACTTTGCATACTTCCACTCGGTAATGAGTTTTGGAATAATATTCTGTGGAAATTCCACAGATAGTAACAATATATTTCTATTACAAAAAAAAAAGTAATTAGAATAATAGTAGGTGCCAAATCTAGGGAATCGTGTAGGACTATTTAAAAAAAAAAACTACAAATAATGCCCATGGCTTGTCAGTATATCTTTTCATTAATAGTCTTCCTCGTATGTAATCGTGAAAACTTTGTAACTAATTCAACAGTTCATAGCATAAATACACGTCAAAAAAATGACTTTCATACTCCATCGGCAAGTCTATCGTGCTATCAAAAAGGAGTGCGTTATATGGCAGTAAAAATTTTAATAGCCTCCCTATCGATATAAACAATGAAACTCAAACATAAAATTATTTAGGGCCAAATTAAAGAAGTACCTAATTTCTCACGCCTTCTGTTCTGTAGGTGAATTCATGACATTCAATAACACTTCATGAAATTGATACTAAAACTATGTGTTGTACTAGTAGACTATATAGCAAATCTCGTCTGTATATATTTCATCTAGACTGTGACTATAAATTAAGATTTTATAATAGTATTAAGTTCTTTGACTTCTTCCATATTCTAGCTGTAAGCATGTATGAATACCATGGAATGTTAATAAATACAATACAATACAATGTAGTAGTGCCGGTATTTTACATTAAATATTACAGCAAAGATTATTGTAATGTAGGCTTAAGCATTTCATTCAGGACAGTACCTGTGTTACAGTTGTACAGGTGTTTTAAGTTAAAACTTATACAACAAAGATTATCTATAATAATGTCAGAAGAGATCTGATATTTTGCTCATGGATTTATCTAGGTCAGCCGTGGCGAAAATGCGACTCGGGAGCACATTGTGGCTCGCAAATTTAGATATGTATTTCTCTTGCTTTCTACCATCCCCAACCCCCACCCTTTCAATCACTGGAGTCAAACTCCGTTCCATTTGTATTTGCCTCTAATCTGCGAGTGGCGTATCGTCGCAATGTCTCTCTCGAAACCATGTACCTCTACAAAAACGAAAATTTCAAGTAGGATAGGAGGACGCATTTTTTTTGCTGACAATTTGATGAGAATATTAAATGTATGATTTTTCACAAGTATTACGAGGAAACTGTTGTATAACATAAAACGACATTATACTACATGTCACTCATTAAACATTAAAAGGTTAAGTGTTATTATTATTATTATTATTATTATTATTATTATTATTATTATTATTATTATTATTATTATTATTATCTCTGTACGTCGATCCTTTTCCAGCAGATATACGAATAATGCGGTTAGATCTTCAATTTAAACTCACTGATTTATAATATGATGTTAAATGAAAGCTAGATGTAAGGACTTGACAAATGTTGAACTTTTCAAATCTTTGTCAAAAAATAAATATCCGAAGCTTCGTTCTTTCGCTTGCTCCGTTGAAGCCATGTTCGCTGCAACTTACGTTTGTGAAAAATTATTTTCAACAATGAAAACAGTAAAAACCAAATTTAGATCACGACTGACATACAAATACCTTCGTGATCAACTACGACTGGCAGTAAGTGACATAGTTCTTGATTTTGAAACTCTGTCGCAGAGACATTCTGAAGATCGTTAGTTTTAGGTTGTGATAATGTGTCCTATGTTTTCTTATTCATTTCTTTCTTCGTTACACGTAGGCTACTAAACAATAGTTCGTGATCTTATACTGTATAAAATTATATTCAAGTGCTTGACGTAAGGGAAATGAAAATCCGTTAATAAGTCAGACAGTTGCTTCACTTCCCCTTCGGGTGTCCGCCGCCTTCCAGAGGTGCTATGCACGTTGCAGGTTACACAGTGGTTCGGCGCACGATTACATTTTCGCCACGGCTGATCTAGGTCATTGGTCGTCAGCATTCGCTGAAATGGGTATATCTTATTTTATTTCAAGGAGTGCAGTTCGATGGCTTATTTGAACACCGAATTGCACTCCTTGAAATAAAATAAGGTATAGAGTGCATGAAGGGTAAGGAACTCTGCTCCGTAGTGCACAAGGGATAGAGAGACGCATACCCACCAGCAGCCACGAATGCACGCTAAGGCAGTGTCTTGTCCGCGGGTAAGAGACGCTAGCCCGAGGTGCAGTATTCTAATGACCGTTGATCTAGGTAATCTCAGACCTCGAGTGACATTCATTAGGACTATTTCGTGAATAAAATAAAAATGTAAATAACATATCTTTTAAATTCACTCATAAAATGCTAATAATTGTTCACTCATGAATACTTAACCTATTCAGACATTGTGAAGTTGAAATAGATGAATATCGATTACTGCAATAAAGAAATTGGGTGTTATTCAGTAATGCTAATTGAGAAAAGCGAAATACAGCTTTAACAATGTTAATTACATGTACTGCACTTTTCTCTTGTTATTGTAACACATTCATTTTCATTATCTGCTGAAATAATAATTTAATTTAAACATTTTATAATATAATTAAAAATAACCTGATTAATAGCTACAGTAATTAAATGAACAATTATTATGAAAGAGTGTCATTTTCTTTAGATACGATGGACATGGATTAGAAGATGAAGATGTAAATGTGGAAGTAAGATTTCGCACTTTATTTAGTACAGTGGATTCATGCTCATCGATGTACGGGGAAACAGTTGGTGACACTGACTAAACAAGAGAACGACCATGCGATAAATTGATGGTGATAAATCGAGCTGCAAAAATTATCGCGATGTATGACTGTGATTGGTTGGAATTCAAAATTTCATTACACTTCATTGGTCGTAAATGGAATCCATCAATAGAACAGTACAAGACGCCAGGTACCAATCTTAAATGAGGTTAGGAAAATAAAATGGTTGTGGACAGGGTACACACTTAGGCATTGAACTGACGATGCTAGGGATGTATTTGAAAGTAAATTAAAAACCTTTCAATTTGAGTACTGAAATGTAATATTTAATTTTTATGTTTTATTAATAACGTTAATGACCGTTACCCACCCAGCATCGTGATGCACTTGGGAAGCTACGATAGGTAGCGAAATCCGGTTACGCAAACCAGCTATAACGGCTGGGGTGATCATCGTGCTAACCACACGATACCCCTTTTCTGGTTGGATGATCATCCACCTCTGCTTCGGCATGTGGCCGTGAGGCCAGCAGCCGGCTGGTAGGTCTTGGCCCTTCATGGGCTGTAGCGCCACGGAATAACGTTAATAGTGTCATTATTCTTTATATTGAAGTACAGTGGAACTCCACAAATAGACACAGCAATGGTCCGTGTGCGAGACGAGGTACGAACGCTGTCTTTCTACGGAGTACTGCGGACATTGGTAAACATAAGGGCTGTACAATGTTTTTTATGGAGTGCGGACCGATACATAAATAATTAACGTATATATTTTTAAATAATATATTGTAGTATATGCAAAATATATAACAAAACAAATCCGTGATTAAGTATAATATATACGTGATACATCTGAAACATAAAACAAACTTCTAGAGGAAAAACTCTCTAAATATATCTACATTTCAAAACTTCCAACTCTAAATAACTAGTTAATTAAATTGAATTCAATTTAAACCAAAAAAAAAAAAAAAAACATGTAAATTTAGATATCAAGGGGGAAGTCTTAAACCAGGCTTAATTTCATTTTAGATTTCACCTCCCACCTCCAGCCACTCCCACTTTGAAATTTCAAATGGCACCCCTATATTTTTATACTTGAATATGAAAGAGCATTCAATTGTTTATGCACCACATTCATTTGTTTTCGCATCTTTCCTTTTCTATCGTCGCCTGGTAACCTGCATTTTTGTTATTGTTGATTAGAGACGAAGAGAATAAAGCTACAAAAACTTATTGAGCATTTCTTTTAATAGTTGTGTTTGTGTATTACATTATTTTAAAATAGTGTATACCTTCAAGAGAGAACATAAATCATCCCTATTGATTAAATTTAGGAAATACACAAAATAAGCTGTGTTTTCATCCTACAAACAACTGATAATAACAAAGCTTCTTATAATCACTACAGAATGCCTCGTGATTAGATGAATTTTGTTTTATCCATGCACTGTTCTGATCGAAATGTCAAATTCTTGAGGGATGGCTCTGATTGATTCACCTTTTTTAAACCGTTCCAATATTTGTAACTTCTGCTTCAACATAAGTACACATTTTTTGTTCCCTGCCTTGCTGCCAACGTGTGCGAGTATCTGCACACTACTGCACTGGTTCAACTGGTTAGCCCTGTGCAGCACGGGACAGGATGCGTTGACTTGCCTTGTATCGTGAAGTATATGAGAGTGAGCGTCTATTTGTGGAGTTCCACTATAGTATTGTTTTCACCCTGTGCAGAATTTCGTTTTATATGATAAAATTTAAATAGTTATACGTTTTCAAAATGGTGGAGGTTAACAATCTGACTTCCTCCAGCCCTGTCGGATTCATTAAGAGCTGCGCATTCCAAAGCACCGGCAGGGAGTGTGGGTAATTAATACATTTTCCCTTCACAAGCGTCGCACACGGAAGCGAATACTGATCTCCAGCAAATGCATCAAGGTCCGTCGAGATTATAGTGTGCGCTTCCACTTTATTAGCACCTTAAAAGCCTGCGAAAAGAATATTGGCTTAATTACTACCTAGACTAATAATTTCCACTGTTATTTATGGATCTCACAACAATTAACTTCAAACAAATTTTAATGTAGCATTATTTTCTGATGTTTAACTATAGTAGTGATCCGGGTTTTCATCCTTGTAGGGAATTGAAATTTAGCCTATCTCTCATAAGTTGGGTGTGTGTTAATTGTTTTGTTTGTCCTCTGCAGTCCTAACCATTGACCTTGACCAAGGAGTCTTGTGAATATCTAGTGTGGGATGAAAAAAATACATCGGAAAGGAGCGATCTACTCCTTGATGTTTGGTGCGGTGGTGATAATGCCTAGGGCTCTGATTTTTAGGTGCTAAAAATCGGGAAAATATTTTTTATTTGCTAAAAATCGGGAAAATATGTGATAAAAAATGAAAAATATTTAATTATGTTTCAATTATTTTATGTCAATATAAACAATATGCAGTACTCACCAGTATAAATTATGCTGTCTCGCCAACTGCTGAAGAACGACAGTACACAATGAGATTCATCCTCCATCACATATGACTGAGATTATCGCGGAACACTGCCATGTACTGGGAAAAATAGCGCCTAGTCATTGAAAAACAACATGAACTTCCTAGAGACATATTTATGGTTGGAAACGAAAACAGAGGCAGCTGATGTTTATGAAATTATAATTGCTTCCTGAATCAGCGTTATGATAACTTAAAGGCACTCCTAAATGACACATCAATGTTTGTGTGTGTTAGTTACTGTAAAATTTTTTAGTGGTGACATAAAAGTGAAAATAGTGTTTCAGACCATCAGTGAAAACGGTATTTAGATAATGACAGTGGAAATGGTGTTTAGGCAATAACAGTAAAAAAGATGTTTAGTCAGTGATAGTGAATGGTGTTTAGACAATGACGGTGAAAATGATGTTTAGACAATGACAGTGAAAATGATGTTTAGACAATGACAGTAAAAATGATGTTTGCACAATTGTAATGAAAATAATGTTTAGACAATGACAGTGAAAATGGTGTTTAGACAGTGACAGTGAAAATGGTGTTTAGATAATGACGGTGAAAATGGTGTTTAGACAATGACAGTGAAAATGGTGTTTAGACAGTGACATTGAAAATGGTGTTTAGATAATGACGGTGAAAATGGTGTTTAGACAATGACAGTGAAAATGGTGTTTAGACAGTGACAGTGAAAATGGTGTTTAGATAATGACGGTGAAAATGGTGTTTAGACAATGACAGTGAAAATGGTGTTTAGACAGTGACATTGAAAATGGTATTTAGACGATGACACTGAAAATGATGTTTTAGGCAGACCATGACAATGAAAATAATATCTTAGGTCATGATTGTAAAAATTATGTTAGAGAACATGATAGTGATTTTTTTTAGACTATTACAATGACATTTTTTTTTTCAGACGATGATATTGAATTTTTTTCAGACATGGACATTTTTTTCCCAGACTATGATAGTGAATTTTTTTTTAGACTACGACAGTGAAAATGATGTTGAACACAATCACAACGAAAATGATGTTTCGAACGAAGACGTTAAAAATGATGTCGCAGACGAAGAATGTGAAAATGATGTCGCAGACATTGACGTGTAAATGATGTCGCAGACGATGACGGTGAGAATGATGTCACAGACGAAGACTGTGAGAATGATGTCGCAGACATTGACGTGTAAATGATGTCACAGACGATGACGGTGAGAATGATGTCACAGACGAAGACTGTGAGAATGATGTCGCAGACATTGACGTGTAAATGATGTCACAGACGATAACGGTGAGAATGATGTCACAGACGAAGACTGTGAGAATGATGTCGCAGACATTGACGTGTAAATGATGTCACAGACGATGACGGTGAGAATGATGTCACAGACGAAGACTCTGAGAATGATGTTGCAGACATTGACGTGTAAATGATGTCACAGACGATGACGGTGAGAATGATGTCACAAACGAAGACTGTGAGAATGATGTCGCAGACATTGACGTGTAAATGATGTCACAGATGATGGCATTATGTCACAGACGATAGCGGTGAGAATGATGTCGCAGACGGTGATTGTGAGAATGATGTCGCAGACAATGGCGGTGAGAATGATGTCGCAGACGGTGATTGTGAGAATTATGTCGACAGACAATGATGTCGAGACGGTGACATTGATGTCGCAGACGAAGATTTGAGAATGATATCGCAGACGGTGATTGCTGATGTCGCAGACGGTGATTGTGTCGGCGGTGACGCAGACATTGAGAATTATATCGCAGACGGTAGCTGTGAGAATGATGTCGCAGACGGTGACATTGGGAATTATGTCGCAGACGAAGACTTTGAGAATTATGTCGCAGGCGAGAACAGTGAAGTTGATGATGCTAATAATGGTGTAGAAGTTGACGATGACAACGTAGCCGAGAAAGATCATGATAATGATGTCGCAGATGACGAAGATGATTTTATGTTACTTATTCGAGAACTAACATGCGTTGAATTATCGCAAATTGTAAGGAATAGGGAGATTGTACTGAATAATAATCAGGCAGGCTTGCAGACGGTTACTGTCGCTACGGGGCTCGAAAGCGACTCCTCGAGATTTATGGAGCATAATTACGGAGGGCCTCGCTCGGTATTAAGAAAGGTCATCTGGGTGACCCGCTCAGATGTTGAGGAGTTATCCTTTTTCCCTTCATTACGTCCTATTTGCAACGTAAGCACGCACCTCTTCATTTGCCTTAGCCTATATGAGTAACAAATTTTTGTACTTTGGCTGCATATCAAGAAGCAGGATCGCCTTCGTTGTCAAGGTCATTAAGAACTACAGTAATTTCTCGAAATAGAAATCGGGTCTTTGGAATTGCCGAATGCGGATCTTACAAAATACAGTAGAACTCTAATTATGATTATCAATTAAGGGGTAGTAGGTCTATGATCCGGATATGCAGGAATCCGGATAATTGGGTCGGAAATGAAAAGAGTCTAGAAACAACAGTAGTAAGCTACTGTATATATTAAAAGTGCAAAATGACAATAGGCCTACAGTTTATAATGAATAAAATTACACATACACAAACAAAATATAATTTTAAATGGATTAAAATTATAAGAACTCTTCATATTCCATACAGAAAAAAAAACTTTGTGTATTTATTTATTTATTTATTTATTCTTGTGTAGTTAAGGTCTTCTCTTCCACAACACCAGGAATACAAATACAATAATATAGAAAAACAGAGAAAAAATACAAAATAAAGCTACACAAAAAATAAAGAGAGAGAGAGAGAGAGAGAGAGAAAAAAAACACTATAAAAAAGTAAAGCCACACAAAAATATACACAGGTTGCAGTCACACAAACTTTAAATGAGTGATTAAGTATCATAATTAATTGTATCTTAATTAATTAACTAACATAAATAAGAAACTTGCAGTTTTAATCTAGATTAAAAAAGAAAAAGGGGGGAAAAAACACATATCAATACTTCTAGCAATACCTAAAAACGTTAACTAAGACAAAACTTTCCAGTTTAATTTTGAATTGTGATAAAGTCCGGCAGTCCCTGACGTCATTAGATAACGAATTCCAGAGGCGAGGTATTTCTACAGTATAGGAAGATGAGTATAAAGACGTTCTATGGTGAGGGATAGAAAGAAGTGCTTGATGTCGGTTTCGAAGAGTTGTAAGAAATTGAAAGCGCGATAACAGATAATTCGGAGTAGAAGTATGCATGATTCTAAACAGAAGAGACAGTGAATGTATTGTTCTTCGTTCCTTCAGACGTACCCATGAAAGTAGCTTGAGGGAAGGTGTTATATGGTCAAATTTACGAGTATTGCAGATGAATCTGAACCTCACAAGTGGTACCAAGAAGGCACCACTTATGAGGCAACTAGGCCAGGAGATAATAGGAAGGGTGGCCAGTTCCTTCCCCCCTCCATTGCTTACATCACTGATTAGCTACATATTACACTAGTCAGACTTCAGATGCGTACAAACAATTGTTCTTCCTCTGATACATATCGTCAAGTGAGATATACTGTCTGATAATAGATGTACAGTAGTGGCAAAAAAAAACCAGACCGACCCTTGTAGCTGATTTCAGAGCCTTGTTCACTCCAGAGCACGATAGACTGGTAACTAAGACTTTCGTGGTTGGAATCCTGCCTGGGAAGGAAACTTTTTTTTGTTCCTTTTTCAAATTTATTCCCAATGCTTTTCGATTGCAGCGATATTTTACTACTTAATTTACCCTTTTATTCCCAGAATTTTATCAGCAAGTGGCATAAAAGATGGAATCGGTAGGGAAGAAAAGTTTACGACTTATTGGAAACATATGTATTGCTGGAGAATAAGATTCCCAGCAAATATTTGTGTGAGGTGAATATATATTTTTAATTTGTACAACCGTTCTTTTTTTATATAATTTATGTACAGTAACGACGTAAAAAGGCTAAAAAAAAGACATTTAACTTTAAAATAGGCAACGGGAGTTAAAATAGGCAAAAAAGCAAAATAAAAATTGGACCTATCGTCCCCAAATGTGTGGAAACGTGTATATCTATAATTGGTCTTTCATACATAAACTCAGTTTAAAAAAAGGCATTTTGCCTAACATCCGGGCTCTAGTCATGACAAATCAACCGACTGACTGACTGATCTTGACCGAACAATTGACCGAGTGGTCGGTGTTGATCTACCAGTAGGATGATTGACTGACTGGGCAATCTTTACCCACCCACCCACTCACCCACCCTCCCACCGACTGACTGACTGGATTACATAATCTAAAATTATTTCAATGTAATCAGGATAGAACCTTTGACAAATTTACATGGCCGAACCACGTCTGGGTGCTCAATAAAATTTACTTGCAGGCATGATGAAGCAAGATTGAATATCCTCTCCATTCCAGTAACATTTTGAATAGGGCGAGGTGTACTTGAGGTTCGAAGGTTTAGAGATGCCGGCAGGAGTCCAATGTGCCGTGCTTCGATGCTCTGTGGCAAAAATATTATGTTCCTTTCACTTGGCATTGATATTTTTAATTATAGTTGAAGTGAAGCTTAAAGGCTTCTGCGGTGAGACACTTGCAGGGTTTCCCTTTGAATTTTTACGCCATGTGTGTTTTAACATAGAAAGAGATCAAAGAAGAGAAGTGGTTCCTACCATCTGTCCAAACGCACCACCAAACTCATCGGCTTTAAATCGAATACAAAATGTGTAACGGCGATGTAACCCTCATTCCTGGTTTCTAGGATTGTAGAGTGAGAGAAATATTGGAGAGGTCATTGGACTAATACTACAAATAATTTTTCTATTCGGAAAATATTCGGTTAAGACATGCTTCACAGTATCGGTATATATTATTGAGTAATAATAATAGCAGTATATGTAGCTAATCGCCGATGTATGCATTGGAGGGGAAAGGAACTGACCACCCTACCGCATTATCTCCTGGCCTAGTTGCCTCATTGGGTGCTTCCGCTGTGACGACGGTGATTCCGAGCAACTACATTTTACGTTGTGATAGTCTCTGCCAAAGCTAGGGTCAACGTCACATTCAGGCTTATTAAAAAGAGCGATATCCGTCCTCAGTATCAGAGGTTCCTTTAAAACCGGAGTCACCACTTCCTGAAATGTATTTAAAAACCTTAATCTATTTCTTATTATCTGTTTCATTCATTCATTTATTATCTTCCATAGATCTTAAATGAGCAATGAAGCTTTAAGATGTGGAACAATTCAAAATGTTGCAATATTACAATTACAATTTTTACAAATTTTTACAATATTTTACAATTTTTACAGTTTTACAATGTAGTAATTTTCTACAATGATGAGGTGAGGTCCGAGGATTCGCCAGAAGATTAACCGGCATTTGCCTTTTGTTGGGGAAAACTCGGAAAAACCCAACCAGGTAATCAAATCAAAGGGGGAAATGAAATGATGCCGAGGACTCGCCATATACCACCTCGGAAGAAACCATTCATTGGGGCCCAAAGGGGGATCCAACCTAAGCCCGAACGCAGCTGCGGATCAGCAGCCCGCGAGTCTGCCGACTGAGCTACATCAATGGCTCTACTAAAAATATACAATACATAGCCAATCAGATTATTAAATTTACAAACGCAAACGATCATTCATCAGTTTAGCTATATGTATAATACAAAACAAGTAAGTTAATTAAATTTAAGTCATAAACAATTCAATCAGTTGTGATATACAGAAATTGATAATACATATCATGCAAACTACTTCAAATTACAAACACAAACAATTTATTAATAGAGATATACAGATTACTATTCAATTTAAAGCATATACAATGCATCGGCCAAAACTATACAAATATATACAATACAAAGTAAGCAGATTGATTCAATTTACAAGCATACTTTCATTAAGCTACACAAATTTGTGCAATTAATATCAAGTAGATTAATTCAATTTATAATCATAAACAATTTATCAGTTCAGCTATACAGACTACTATAGAATTTACAGCATATACAATTCATCAATTGAGCTATACAGACTACCATTCAATTTACAGTATATACAATTCATCAGTAGAGCTATACAGACTAGTATTCATTTTAAAAGCATATACATTATTCATCACTTTTACTAGTGTAGTAAGTTTTTGCTAGATAGAAGAGTTCTTTATCAATTAACATATTTGACAGCTTCAGTTAGTTTTACAATTCATGTTTAATGTTCCGATAAGTTATATTGATTAATCATATACAGCGTCCTCTGAATTTTCAGTCTGTTTTGTAAGTGGTGGTTAAGAGGATTAAAGACACTTAGCGCTAACTAATTAAGTACTGAATGACAAGAATGGCAAGTATAAGGCGTAGGGGGGCATGGCTTGCATGTTTACAAACTATACCGACTAAAAATATTAGCTTTTACTACATACGAATCCTAGCTCTACTCATCAGGTACTGCAAGTATCCTGGCGAGAAGTGTTTCTTGGTCGAAAGTTGGTGTCTTGTACATGAGGCTTTTGTTATGCCCCCAGAAGAAGAAATCAATAGGCGTCAGAACAGGGTAGCGGGGTGGCCAATCAACTGGACCTTCCCTTCCGATCCAACGCCCGGGATATGTCTCATTTAGTATGTCAAGTACTTGAAGAGAAAAGTGTGCAGGTTCTCCGTCTAGTTGCATTCACATCTGATGACGCACGATAAGTGGTACATTCTCTAACAATTCTGGAAGAACGTCTTGTATAAAGACCTTGTACCTCAATCCATTCAAACATTGTGGCAGAGGAACGTCTTCATTATTTCATAGTGTATCGATTCCAGTGCCTCATTGCAAAGTAAGCTTACATCTTCAGTGTAGTTCCTGACATTCCCAAGCGTGCAGTGACTCAGGATTACTTGCTAGACCGTAAGTTTCTATTCGAAAGTTGTATTTCAACTCCTCTATAAGCTCCTTAAATTTTTGCAACAACCTTTTGAATCACTTTTATACATAATAGAGAAAATCTTTTAAACAAAAGCAAATAAAGTATTAAACCTTAAAATAGGCAACGGAATATAAAGTCAAAATAAAGCTGTCCCTGTCGTTTCTAAATCTGTGGAAACGTTTTTTTTCTCTGTTTAACTCTTTCGTACATCAACTCCGATCGACCTGGTTGGCGAGTAATGACTTTAGCGCTGTTTGATGCCCAAGGTTGCTTCGATCCCGGGCCAGGTTTATGGCATTTATGTGCTTAAATGCAACAGGCGCATGTCAGTGATTTTTATGTATGATTTATTTACACTGCAAGTGGGCAAGCACTTCATTTAAGTGGTATATACAATATAAACAATACACAATAAAATGATAATATTTCTTCAATAAAATTACAATACACAATACAATTTTACAACACATATACAATTTTATACACAATACAATTTAACACAATAATAATAAAACATAAATAAAATACCTAATTTTACAATACAACCTACATAATTATGTATAGGTCCTACATAAGTTTCAATAGTCGATTTACTGGCATGTAAAAGAACTCCTGCGGGACAAAATTCCGGCACATCCGGCGACGCTGATATAACCTCTGCAGTTGCGAGCGTCGTTAAATAAAACATAACATTTTTTCTCATAAACTCTTTCGTACTCCCAGATAAAAAAAAACATTTTGCCTAACTTCCGGGCTCTAATCACAAGTGATGAACGAATATTAAAATATGAACTCGGTACTTCCTGCTTATAATATATGCATCGAGAATAATGACGTCAGCCTGGGAATAGAGGTACACCCAACACTAGTTGGGTATATTTTCCATAAATAGCATGTAACATGAGGGTACCAGTCGGTCGTTAGATCACATGACCTATTTTTGTGGGTTAGGCTGTTTTGACACCCAGCGCGTTATGGAGTATGGTAGGCATAACTACAAAAATTCCTGCAGTTGCCACAGAGTCTAAGCAGGAAATTCTGTCATCTGTCTACAGGTTTCTCTCCAAAATCTGCGTATGTTTTGCAACGTTTTCGTAATTTTTTGTTGTGCTTCTTTCTATAAATTTCACATGTCTCTCCAAACGTGAGTAGTTGCTATGACTTTTAATTTGTATAGTTGTACTTTTTCGTTGTTTATTCATATTGTTGTTCCCGTCCAAAACTGTCATTGAAACTCCACTCCATGTTTCTGTTCGATAGTTGATTTTAGCCTCTTACGTGTTACAAATTGAACATCCAATATTGTCATGCTACAAAAAGATTTTTGATAAAAAAAATCGATAATGTGTTAAATTGAAAAACTAAAGTTTTCGAACAAATTCAGCTTGTTTGATGAAGGATAGATGGAGCGGAGAAAATTCAATCCAGCACCAACTAACCCGGGTTTTCCACTCAGTAATGAGTTTTGGAATAATATTCTGACGGTTATTCCACAGAATTCCAGTTCCGGTGCCGGATTTCTAGTTTCCCTTTAGAATAATAGTACCGTGTCAAATCAAATGTGTGACAGTGGCACAATGTCCAAATAATGCATTATGTCAGATATCTTTTCATTAGGAATCTTCCTCGACCGGGAATCCGACGGAATAATTCGCCAGTCTTAAATCACTAAAAAATTATTTACGCATATCATTTATTATGTATCAAAAGTATATATGATATTTCCGAGTAGGAATTTTTAATAGTTACCATATGATGAAAATGGGTGGAGCGGAGAAAATTATTTAGGCACCAAATTAAAGAACCCTAATTTCTCAGCTCTATTCTGTGCTGACGACTTCAGTAACATTTCAAAATTGATACTAAAACTTTCAGTACTAATGACTATATTGAAATCCTCTGTATTTATTTCATCTAGACTGTGACTATAAATTAAGACTTTATAATAGTATTACGTTTTTGACTTGTTCTAAAGAGGAGCTGTAAACAATGTATGAATACCATGAAATGTTAATAAATACAATACAATACAATACAAATTGTACATCCAATATTGTCTTGCTGCAAAAAGATTTTTTATAGAAAAGTACATCCCTTATACCGAAAAACTGGTTTTCGAGATACTCTCTGTTTGTTTATATATTATATTCAGCGATTTATTCTAAACCATTAGACGGATATTGTTCATTTTCTTACCTGCGAAAACAAATTCAACCAGAAATGATGCATATGAAATACAATTATTTTACTAAAATTTAACGAGTCTGTATTAAAATACACAAAATGCAGAATTATTAGGCATCAACCTCTTTTATTTCATGTTATTCTTACATCAGGTGCTAAATGTAAAAGTGTAGGCCTAGATATTGTCCAAATATATGTTTCTCTTGGAAATTAAGTGATTTAAATAATAAATTATGCATGGAATTGCATATTCTTTCAGACAAGAAATTTGATGTTAAAAATAAGTTAGGGGAATTAAGTATGGACATGGAATATCGCAGTGATTTCTTTCATCTACAAGAAATTTGATGTTTAAAAATAGAGTTTTCATTCAGAATTGTATAGATGAAATAAACGCAATGTCCGATACTACCCGATGCTCAATGTCCGATACTAATGTCCGAAATATAATTGTATTGAAGTATGAAAGAACTTGCTGTTTTCTTTAATCTTTATAAGTCGCAAATATACAGTTAGAATTCCTTCTTAGCCACAAATATTTTAAGGGAAGGGCAAGATTTCATTACGACCGCATTGTATTACTTTTCACAGTCAATTTATTATGAAGAACACTTTGGTTATAAAACGGATTGTTCAGAACATATTTTCTCTTGGAACGATTTGCTTTTGTAGAATTGTTGGTTTTTGGTAGGCCTACCGGTAAGTAAATAACACAGGGTTGCAATGAAGAAATGTTCTTGAAAATGTTACCCGTCCCTAACGTATTTTTGTACGCTAAAACAGAAAATGATCCAACACTGTGGAGTAACGGTTAGCATGTATGACCGTGAAACGAGCGGATCCGGGTTCAAATCCTGATTGGGACAAGTTACTTGGTTGGGATTTTTTCCCGGTTTTTCCTCAACGTAAGAGCAAATGCTGGATAACTTTCGGAGCTGCAATTACCACCTTCATATCACTCAGACGTAAAATAAGCCAATTAAAAGCAGAAAATGATGCTTCACTTGTTTCCCTCTCTGCACAAATTGTGAAACAGAAGGGACAACACCAGAAAACATTTATACTGTGTTGCACTCCACGATATGTACAGCCAAGCATAGAAAGACGCTGAGATACGTCATGGTATCACTTTAAGAACCTCGTGATAAGAGAAGATAATAGTTAGCAGTTTCTTTTGTGTTTCATTTGTCAGCGTCTCTTGGGAAATACTTCATAGCATTCAAGTTCAAAGAAAATATTACTGCAATTCATAAGACATTAATTGAAATTAAATTTAATGTTCTGCCCAAGGACAGGTCTTTCAAAAACCCGCTTTCTCTTGTCTTTCCTCTGCCTTCCTCTTTGTTTCAGAAGATCCAGATATCTTGTTGTCGTCTATCATCTGATGTCTTCTTCACTCCACGATATTCTTCTTCCGTTCATGGAAAGACCTTCTAGATATCCTTCATGGTATCAGTTTCTTCTCTCAGTGATCCAACCAAGATAATTTCCACTTTAGCAGTTTCTTTCTTTCTTCACCCACTCTTTGGAAACATCTTCATTTCTTATTCTGTCTGTCCATTCAAAGTCTTCTCAATATCCACATTTCAAATACTTCTATTCCATTCTCTTCAATCACTTCGTCGTAATGTCATTTTCTGCCCCATGCAATTCTTCCATGAAATGGTCTTTGTCCATGCTTTTATAACGGTCAGCGTCTGGCCGCGAAACCAAATGGCCCGAGTTCGTGAATATCTGTCGGGGCAAGTTACCTGGTTGAGGTTTTTCAATTTTCCCTCAATCCAATACGAGCAAATGCTGGGTAACTTCTGCTGGATCCCGGACTCATTTCACCGGCATTATCACCATTTCATTCAGACGAAATAACCTAAGATGTTGATACAGCGTCGTAAAATAACCCAATAAAATAAATAAATACAAAGCACTTCACTAGTCTTTTCCTTAGTTCTTTTTCCAGAGGTACGCAGAAGATGCTTCTTTTTCTATTAAAAGCTTCCTTGGACATTGCTATCCTCCTTTTGACTTCCATGCAGCAGCTCATGTTACTGCTTATAGTACACCCCAAGTATTTGAAGCTGTCCACTTGCTCTACTGCCTCTTTATTTAAATTCAAAATTTACCTTCTGATTTTTCTTCCTACGACCATGCTCTTCGTCTTATTTGCATTTATCTTCATCCCATACAGCTGACAGCTGTCATTTAGCTCCAGTAGCATATCATTTAGTATCATTTCTCCTTCTGTTAACAACGTCATATCATCAGCAAATCTTATGCACTTTATTCTTATTCCTTCTACTATCACTCCTCCCATGTTCTAAAAACAATATTATTGCAAATGCGCCACAAATTCTTGTTAAATGGTCTTTTGTGCTTTTATTGACGTCTGTAATTTGTAAATAGCACGAGATCGTGAATATCAAATGTCACAGAATTGTACACGTCATTCTTCGAAAACATATGATTTATGGAATACAAAGCGGTCGTACGAATCTTCACTTTATTTGTTAATGTTTTGTGTAAGGAATTGTTAAAAATATGTAATTGAAATTCGACTGCATATAGAACTTAATCCGGTAGTACCTAACATTTTTGTCTCTGACGCAAACCAGGTTTCATCTCCACACTTCGAAAAATATTGACGTGTCATATAACGTAATGTACAGTTTTAGACAAAAAAAAAAAAGACTGGCTGCCATACGCTGAGTCCCCTTCGGAAGACTTCGGTTGATTCCGTGAGACCTTAGGTTTACACGTTAACGAATTTTTTTAAATATGCAAACCTTTGTTTTGTTTGTTTCTTGCTTTTTCTGTCTGTTTATAGATCAAATGTTATAAATAATCCACAATAAAGATATATTCAAGGGGTAAATTAGGTGCAAAATAAACATCTTTTCTGTAGTCTTGTGAACCAGGCGCTGCACCAAGTGGACTTGTTCGACAAATTCACACTGCAGCAGATCGGTCATTTTTTGTGTGCAAGGCTATACATCAAGTTTTTTAAGACTTTGTATATAGTTATGCATGTACAGTATATATGTTTATGTATGTGCGTGTAAGATAATGTTTATGTGTATGTAATTCTGTATGTATTTGGAAATTGATGGTAATGTTGACCATTCTAACGCACCCCAGGTGTCTGCAGTAGTACGGTAGGGGTGGTGAAGGGGATTATCGTCTTACCCCTCCCCACAGCAGGAACTACGGCTTGATGTCAGTCTTAACTTACATCAGACTCCAATGAAAATGCTGCTGTTATTTTTTGGTGCAAATTGTAGAACATTTGATCGTGTTATCTATATTAAATTAAATCTAACTTCACTGAATATCTGATTGTGTTTGGTATTATTTAGTCTCTTTCAAGAGAAGCAGTTACAGATTGATGTTTAAATGAAAATACAGGTTGAATCATAAGTAACGTCATTAATTTCAAGGGTTTATTCTTTGAGATATTAAAAAAAGACTAAGATGATTTTGTTCGTTTTTGCTTCCTTTTCGAGAAAAAAGTTATTTGATATGAAATATTTCGTGACGTATTTTGGAAAAGCTACTGAATTAATTCCCGATATGCTCAGTCAATTTAAGGGATTAGGTACAGCTTATAACAGTAATATTTTTGGAAATATTCAACGTTTTTCTCCACCATTATTGTATCTTTTACAGTAATGAAAATTGGTATGTGGAAAACACTGTCCTTCTGCTATATGAAAAAAAAATATTTTTACGATTTAAAAAAAAAAGTATATAATAATAATAATAATAATAATCCTTGGCGCTACAGCCCGTGAAGGGCCTAGACCGACCAGCCGGCTGCTGGCCTCACGCCCACATGCCGAAGCAGAGGTGGACGATCATCCAACCAGAATGGAAGTATCGTGTGTTAGCACGATGATCCCCCAATAGCTGGTATTCGCAACCGGATTTCGCTACCTATCGTAGCTCCCCGAGTGCATCACGATGCTGGGTGGGCACCGGTCCCATACACTGGCCGAAATTTCATGAGAAAATTTCTTCCCCATGAGGAATGGAACCAGCGGGCATTCCGTAACGCGAGTCCTAGGCTGGATGCCTTTAACCGTTCGCCACGGCATATATATATATATATATAATATATATATATATATATTATATATATGCCGTGGCGTCAAAATGTTGGCAGTTCACTGTGCAGTGATGAAGCGTTTCCCTCATAACTTATAACCTTGTCAACATTTTTATGTTCCTCTCTTTTATTTTATTGCTGAAACTCATGTTACAATATCATGCTCTTTCAACGACATTCTTTAATAAAATATATATATTTTTATTTTGTGTTAGAAGAAAATACTGATATTTGACCATTTTTAAAATGAATTTATTTTTTATCAGCCAATCTATCAAAGTAGAGAAGTGATCTTGCATCATGTTGTAGATATGACATGCATAAATACACACAAAACATTTCATCAAAGAATGTTGGATAGGTTTTGAGTTATAAGGAAAATGCTTGATCACTGCACAGTGAACTGAATTTTGAAGAAAAAAAGAAAAAAAAAAGTAAATAATTTTTTTATCGTAAAAATATTTTTTTCATATAGCAGAAGGACAGTGTTTTGCACATACTAATTTTCATTATTGTACAAGATACAGTAATGGAGAAAAAATGTTGAATATTTCCAAAATTTTACTGCTGTAAGCTGTGCCTAACCCCTTAACAGAGCATTGTATTATGGTACGGTAATGAATGATTGAAATAATTTTAGTTTTGTCCTTTAAATGTGCAGAAATTTGATCGGAACAAATACAGTATAACTTTTCGTTGTGAAAAGAAATTTTAAAATGTTACATTTGTTTGGATCAAATTTCTTCACATTTAAAGGACGAAACTAAAATTGTTTCGTTTATCATTTTATTATCGTAATAACTGCTCTCTTAAATTGGCTGAACGTATTGAAAATTAAACCATGACTTTCCCAAAACATGCTATGAAATGTTACATATAAAACTATTTTATCTCGAAAAAGAAGAAAAAAACAAGCAAAATTGTTTTAAACTTTTTTTGTTTGAACTGTCTAAAGAAAAACTCCCTAAAATTAATGACGTTACTTACAGTTCACTCTGTATAACGGGAATACTGACGGTTTGGAAAAAAAAGATTTCATATTATTCCCATTTTTGTTGACATTAAAGAGAGTTACGGAAAATATTTTGAATAGTCGACATCGTGTATGGAATGTATGCAGTGTCAGCAGAAGTTTTAATGCTTTTATGACGGTTTTGTTACGGAGTTTTTATGTTGCAACCGTGTGATGAAATGAAGAGTATCGTAGTTAACTACCGGCTTCATTTTCTGGAAATAATTGAATACAAACACGTGACGTTCTAGCGTTCAAGAAGTACACAGGAAAGAGAAGAGTGCTTTCATTTTTTCATCATATTCAAGCTGAATGGAGCTTGAATGTTCATACTTTTTATATTCCACAATAATTTGTAGAAATTATTTTAATTCATACGAATAGTTCGTATTTGAATCACTACGATCCAATAATGTTGCTTTAAACCTTAAGGCTGGTCCACAATAAACCGGGAACGGAAACGACAACGAGAACGGAAATATTATTATTAAGCTTGAAATGCGGCTTTAAGTTATTCGGCCCACTCCTGTGGAGTAACGGTCAGCGCGTCTGGCTGCGATTTAATCACTATTATTATTTTTTCCGGGTTTTCCCTCAACCCAATATTATTATTTTCACCGGCATTATTACCTTCATTATTCAAACGCTAAATAACCTGCGGCTTACAGTTAAAATAACCATTCATTCGTAGTCACCACTGTTTTATAAAATAATAATAATAATAATAATAATAATAATAATAATAATAATAGTAATAATAATAATAATGTAATAATAATACTTAATGGCTTTTAAGGAACCCGGAGGTTCATTGCCACCCTCACATAAGCCCGCCATCGGTCCCTATCCTGAGCAAGATTAATCCAGTCTCTATCATCATATGCCACCTCACTGAAATCCATTTTGATATTATCTTCCCATCTACGTCTCGGCCTCCCCAAAGGTATTTTTCCCTCCGGCCTCCCAACTAACACTCTATATGCATTTCTGGGTTCGCCCATACAGTACGTGCTACATGCCCTACCCATCTCAAACGTCTCGATTTAATGTTCCTAATTATCTCAGGTGAAGAATACAATGCGTGCAGTTCTGCGTTGTGTAACTTTCTCCATTCTCCTATAACTTCATCCCTATTAGCCCCAAATATTTTCCTAAGCACCTTATTCTCAAATACCCTTAACCTATGTTCCTCTCTCAAAGTGAGAGTCCTAGTTTCACAACCATAAAGAACAACCGGTAATATAACTGTTTTATAAATTCTAACTTTCAGATTTTTTGACAGCAGACTGGATGATAAGAGCTTCTCAACCGAATAATAGCAGGCATTTCCCATATTTATTGTGTGTTTAATTTATCATTTATATTTTGTTACTGTTGCTCCAAGATCCACTTTCCACTCTCCACTCTTCAAAAGATAAATTTCCAATTTTTATATTTCCATTTCGTACAATATTCTCGTCACGAATAATAATAATAATAATAATAATAATAATAATAATAATAATAATAATAATTTTAAACTTGTTTGGAAAACGAAATGTTGGCATACCGGAGAGAACATTAAAAATAAAAGATATAAAATAAAAACAAAATTTTGTGAAACTGGTAAAGGCCAAGAGGCCTAATTATGATTTTTATAAAAAAAAAAAGAAAAAGAAAAAAAAATACTTGAAAATTTTTGTATTTAAAAAATAATTTGTATGCTAGATTCTTGTGGATTAATGTACCTAAATTTGTGAGAGACAAGCGTGGGTTTCTGATTCACTCTTCGTTTCTTTCATGTTTATCAGAAATAAAATATTATCAGAATCCTCAAATATAAATAATATATGCAGTGAAGTGCATCTTGAAATGCATAATTCATTGCTATTGTAGTACGTTTCACACATACGATTAATTTCCGTAGTTGTATGAATCATATGTAGGTATGAAGTGCGGCCAGCAAGTAAATATTGGAGTTGCAGTTTTATTTTGAGCGTCGTTCCCTCGCAGAGGTTCAACGGCCGTCCTTTAGTCCCGTTACCGTGCCGACACTAGTTGGGCAACGTAAAGCACGTGCCGTGTCGAGTCGCTTGCCGTTCCGTGCCGATGCGGGGTGAATGACCGCAGCGGGGCAGACGACCACGCTACTTCCGTGTATTGCCGCTAGGAGTGTGGGAGTAAGAGTGAGAGAGAACGAGAGAGGAGAGGGGGAAGATCGCGTCATAGCCAGCGGCGTTGCCGTATTATCATTTAGAATCCACAGAAAAAAATTGGCGACTATTATTATCGCACGGATTTTCGCGAAACATAGACGGTAACAGGTGATTTCAAGTATTCTTGTTCTGTAATCGTTGCCAAGCGTGCTAGAGATGATCAATAATCTATATATAGCAGCGCAATGTGTATTGTAGGTATTAGGATGATTGTCATCTGTTTTCGCTTCAAAAGAAGTGTTCCAGATGGCAGGAGCGACAATTAACCTAACATTATAATATCATACAGACTTCATATTTACAGATTTATCAGATATTTTGCAGTAATGTTTTAGTTTTATCGTTAATATATGTAAATATTCCTCGTAGATAAATATAAGTAACAAACTGTTTCTTTTATTTTATTGATTTATAACAGATGTCTCTCAAAACGAGCTCGATACACTTCGTTACATACGACAGAAAATATTATATTCTATCTAGAAATCATGTTCATTTTCGGAAAATAATAATACAAATGAATCAGTCAATATTAAAAGACACCAAACTATTTATTTCGGTATCGTGAGAATCGAAGAAAACTTCTACTAGCGTAATAATTTTAAAGTTGGGTTTCTGTTGTGTTTTACGTATCACTCACCATGTTAATACTAAAGTAAGCTAGAAAGCATAATTGATTTGTTTAATTCCATACTAAATCCAGAGAAAACCTAAGGGGCCGTATTCATAGACATTCTTAGCGCGGGCTTCCGGTGGATGATCAGTGAACTAACGTTTTTCGTATTCATGAACCAGTATTAGCGATATGATATGATATATGAATCCTGTACAAGTAACCAGTCGATAGCCGGGGCTAGTTTAGCACGCTCGTAGCGCGGGCTAGTGAAATGTCTATGAATAGCACCCGTGAATACTATTATGATGTCCATTTCGTCAAGAATTGACTTAGTGCCTTTTAACAATGACCGATTCAAATATAAATGCATGAATAAATGAACGAATGTAGATTATGTTTGACTACCGATTTAAAGGAAGATATGACTGAAACCTTTAATATGGGACATTTATTTGTTTGTCTAAATTCTTCACTACATCTAATATCCTTAAAGAAGTACAATGGTAATTGGTTTACAGATTTTTCATTAATTAATTATGTAATGGCGTTCTTTTTGTTATTTATATAGTTAATTATATGTTGAATAATTCACTTAGGAAAAATAATCCTAGAAATGGTCATGAAACAGCTGAAATAATCAGTTTATTTACAACAAAACAAAAGCCAAAAATTCCAGTCAAAGTCTCTTAAGATATTAAAAGTTCAGGGACTTGCAAGTGACACGTTAGAGGAAATAGGCCTAATTCAAGAGTTTATAAAATCTAGCATACAAATTTTTCAAGTCAGAATTATTACATAATCAGTAATCACATAGAAGAAATGTACATATTAATGTTTGATTTAACTTGCTGAACCGCACACAGTGAGAAATATAAACTTACGCATAATCCATGTTATGAATTAATATGTTTTTCCTAGACTGTGCTCGATAACCGTTGAACATTATACTGTAGTTTTTAAAAATAGCGGTTAACTATTTTTACAATCATGAACGCCAGGATTTACATTAATACCGACACACTTTCACACAATAGTATTGGACTGTATACTGGGTGTTCATTTCAAAGTGTGTCACTGTTGTGAGTCAGCGATTTGAAGCGAGTTTCAACTTTTATGTCCGAGAAGTTGCCTATTAATCAAGGCGTTCAGTCTGAACTTGAGAACGTGTACGGTATAACTTGAATGTCGTAGCAACAGATGGCGTTCTGTAAAGTCTGTGTGCTACCATAACCTCTTTCGAACTGTGTTTTGCGCGGGCAAGTCGTACTCAGAGTATTTGTTATCATCGATTGCGTACGGCAACATTCCACAACACAAATCAAATGCTCCGTGCCATGTTGACCGTCGAAGTTAATGTCAACAAATACGTAAGTAATCGTCTTAACCCTCTCCCCAAATCCCGACAGTAAGAAAAAAACTCACTTCAGTACGTGTTTTCAAACAGTTCACATTCTTCCCACTATTGGCGTTACCGTACGTATCGGTAAGTAATCTTCAGAATGAACGCCGTACTTGCAAGGCAACTTCTCTCGCATTTAGGTAATACGCCTCTGCAGAAGTGTAGGAAGACTGAATTCTCTAGGCTCATCGGATAGCCACATGACGACATACAGCGAGCTATGACACGTTTTGAACTGAACACCCAGTATTTAGGCTTACACAACGTTTTTAGAATAATATATTATAAGAAAATGTATTGTTGAGTCGATCATTAGAAAGTCACTGTTCTTTATCTACCTATTTATTTATTTATTTATTTATTTATTTATTTATTTATTTATTTTGCCGTGAAAAACTGATTTGTTCCAATGTAGAACTTTAGGCTTTCCCGGCGTTGGATATGTAATATTTCTTCTCGGGTTCTCAGCCAGGTGAGTTGGATAGTTGCTTTCAAGCTTTCGATGACTAGCTCTGTCATCTTCTTAAGGGATTCAGGAATGTTTTCCTTAAGGTTTCATTATCAGGGTACCGACTATTAGCTAGTTCAATTCATTTACCATTTACTACTTTCGCGTGCTATTTTCTATACAAACGTGACAGATATATTGATTTATTTTAGATAGAAAATATATAGGCCTATATGGTATTTGTTTCTTGATTTTATATATAGTTTACTACACCAATATTATTTAGATATTCGACTTTGGTTGTGCGTACTAGTAACTGGCTTGGCCATAACTACATATCGAGATATTTCGGTACAGACCCAGACTCTTTCTTGCGTTTTTCAAATTTTAAGGGGACACATGTGATTTTTAAAACTTCCACAATTTTCATTCAAAATTTGTGAAATTTAAACTACATAAACAGGCCTACAATATTATCATCTGTACAAAATTTGTATCATTAGGGCTAATAGTTTTAAAATTTTTAAATATATTTTATACTAGCCGTACCCGTGCGCTCCGCTGCACCCGTTAGAAATAAATATAAAGTAATTACATAATTAAAATAGGACATTTGATGCAGGGAACATTCGTGTTTGATAGAAGGAAAAATCGTTTAATATGTTACTTAATTTAAATTGCATCCAAATAATTAAAATGCAATCATTTTGGTCCAGAGACACTCATTTGGTGCAATGACATTCCTTTAACATGTTTCTTAATTTTTATTACATGCAACCAGAGTTTAATGAAGATTGACATCATTTAGATTTAATGTGTATATTTTATTTTACTTGTTATAGGTTTCCATTGAATTATGGTAATAACTTAATTATAACCCTTGTTTTCTACGTATTCAGTAAATGGCGCTTGGCCCACTACGGTTCTGAACCCTTCAAATAACTTAAATTATATTATATTATATTATATTATATTATATTATATTATATTATATTATATTATATTATATTATATCAGAAGTTACTGTATTATGTCCATATAGAGAAACTACACTTTCCAATGGTAAAATAATAATTAATTATACAAATCGGTTAATTTAGCTTCCGATATTACTTCATACAAACACAGAAACATTCTCTGTAGGCTATCTTTCATAGCTTTCGATTGTTGCTATCCAAGGCCCATTATAGACGAAGTCATTTGTTTTTTAATTCATTACACGGCCTTAGATGGCAGTTATTTTAATTTTAAAACTCATTTATCTTATTAAATATCAGTCCTATCAAAATTTTTTAAGGAATAAAACTTACCGCAAATTAGTTTTAAAGAAACTTTTGTTATGTAATATTTTTCACAAAAATCAATAATAAGCGAGATATTTCGATTTATTTAATTCAGACCCCCTTATAACCCCCCTTTTAAATAATGTATTTTGAATGCCATATAGCCTAAAATCTAAGTTACAACGAACTTAACTTATATTCCAATTTTCATCGAAATCCGTTCAGCCATTATCGCGTGAAAAGGTAACAAACATACATACAGACAGACAGACAGACAGACATACAAACAAAAATTAAAAAAAGCGATTTTCGGTTTCAGGGTGGTTAATTATATATGTTAGGACCAATTGTTTTTGGAAAATCGAAAATTACCAGAAAAATTTCGGCTACAGATTTATTATTAGTATATATATATATTATATGGAAATGTATTGTTGAGACGGATATTGGGAAGTTACTGTTCTTCATCTCTTTTTTTTGTTTTTTTTTGCCGTGTAAAAAACTGATTTGTTCCAATGTAGAACTTGAGGCTTTCCCGGCGCTGGTTATGGAATAATTCTTCTCAGGTTCTCAGCCAGGTGAGTTGATAGTTGCTTTCAAGCTTTCGATGACTACTCTGCCATCTTCTTAAGGGATTCAGGGATGTTTTCCTTAAGGTTACATTATCAGGGTACCGACTACTAGCTAGTTCAATTGATTTACCATTTATTACTGTCGCGTGCTATTTTCTTTACAGACGTGATAGATATATTGATTTATTTTACATAGAAAATATATAGGCCTATATGGTATTTGTTTCTTGATTTTATATATGATTTTACTACGCCATTATTATATAGATGTTCGACTTTGGTTGTATGTAGGCCTACTAGTAACCTGCTTGGCCATAGCTACGTATCGAGATATTTCGGTACAGAGCAAGATTCTTTCTTGTATTTTTTTAAATTTTAAGGGGACACACGTGATTTTTAAAACTTCCACAATTTTCATTCAAAATTTGTGAAATTTAAACTACATAAACAGGCCTACAATACTATCATCTGTACAAAATTTGTATCATTAGGGCTAATAGTTTTTAAATTTTTAAATATATTTAATATTGATGTCACCAAAAAGGCTTCTTGCGTCAAGGTTTACAAAATTTTTAGTTCATATTTGCTGAAAAGCTTAAAAATAGTCTTGGGAATAAAAATTAATTAGCTTTTTGAGCTCAGTCTAAATAGAGATTTATAATAAATGTTTAAATTTCGCGAATTTACCATTACAGAAGATTTTAATGTACTGTAAGTGCAAAATGAATGTGTTCCCGAAGGAACTTAATATTAATATGTCATACAAATGCTAATTAAATTTTATCAACATTTAATTGGTCTCTGTGAGACATTTCAGACCAATCTGACAATAACTATTGTGCAGTGACTTTTTTTATTTATTGAATACACTGCTTGCAATTTCAAAGTCGAGAAAACAGCATTATGAAAAATATTTCTCTCAATTCATTCACACACCGTATTTTTGGCCACATTTGATTATGTGGCTAGATCATTTAAAACAGTCTCAAATAAAATTACGATCATAAAAACAAAACAAAAAATGAATTTTCTTAATTTTTCAGCATTATTCCTCCATAGTATCCCCTTAAAAGTTAATTTGTGACACGTGGTGCCCCAGTCTTAATATCTTTCTTGGATGAACTTCTTATTACAGTTCGATTCGACTCCCAATGCCTTCGCCCATACGTGCTACATGCCCTGCCCATCTCAAACGTCTGGATTTAATGTTCCTAATTATGTCAGGTAAAGAATACAATGCGTGCAGTTCTGCGTTGTGTAACCTTCTCCATTTTCCTGCAACTTCATCCCTCTTACCCCAAATATTTTCCTAAGCACCTTATTCTCAAACACTCTTAATCTCTGTTCCTCTCTCAAAGTGCGAGTTCAAGTTTCACAACCATACAGAACAACCGGTAATATAACTGTTTTATAAATTTCAACTTTCAGGTTTTTTGAGAGCAGACTAGATGACAACCGAATAATAACAAGCATTTCCCATATTTATTCTGTGTTTAATTTCCTCTCGAGTGTAATTTATATTTGTTACTGTTGCTCCATTTGAACTTTTCCACCTTTTCAAAGGATAAATTTACAATTTTTATATTTCCATTTCGTACTATGTTCTGGTCATGAGACATAATCATATACTTAGTCTTTTCGGGATATACTTCCAAACCCATCGTTTTACTTGCTTCAAGTAAAATTTCCATGTTTTCCGTAATCATTTGTGGATTTTCTCCTAACGTATTCACGTCATCCGCATAGACAAGAAGCTGATATAACCCGTTCAATTCCAAACCCTCTTTGTTATCCTGGACTTTCCTAATGGCATATTCTAGAGCGAAGTTAAAAAGTAAAGGTGTTAGTGCATCTCCTTGCTTTAGCCCGCAGTGAATTGGAAAAGTATTTGACAGAAAGTGGCCTATACGAACTCAGTTGTACGTTTCACTGAGACACAATTTTAATTAATTGAACTATATTATTTATTAAAGTATGTAGTTGAGCTACACGCATTGTATTTCTTCACCTGACATAATTAGGAACATTAAATCCAGACGTTTGAGATGGGCAGGGCATGTAGCACGTATGGGCGAATCCAGAAATGCATATAGAGTGTTAGTTGGGAGGCCGGAGTGAGAAAGACCTTTGGGGAGGCCGAGACGTAAATGGGAAGATAATATTAAAATGGATTTGAGGGAGGTGGGATATGACGGTAGAGACTGGATTAATCTTGCTCAGGATAGGGACCAATGGCGGGCTTATGTGAGGGCGGCAATGAACCTCCGGGTTCCTTAAAAGCCAGTAAGTACCGTATGTATGTATGTATGTATGTATGTATGTATGTATGTATGTATGTATGTATGTATGTATGTATGTGGTTGAAACAGCATGGTGTTGTAAACATGAGTTTCAGCAAAAAAATAAAAAAGAAAGAACATGAAAAATTAACAAGTTTATGAGTTATGAGGGAAACGTTTCATCATCGCACAGTGAACTGCCACCATTTTGAATTTGAAAAATAAATAAGTAAATAAATAAATAAATAAATAAATAAATTTGCTCTAAATCGTAAACATATTTTTTTCATATAGCAGAAGGACAGTGTTTTACACGTACAATTTTTCTTATTGTTGTACAAGGTACAGTAATGGAGGAAAAAAATGTTGAATCTTTCCAAAAAAGTTTATTGCTGTAAGCTGTATCTAACCCTTTAAGAGATCTACATGGTATTGCTGTGTATTTATCTTCAAGCTTGTATGTTAATCCACTGTTTTCTTCTACGAAGTTGGAAGTGCTGGTACAGGGTGTTCCGATTGAACGTGAATTATGTTGTTTTTAAAAACGGAATTGAGGTCGCGTTATTTTCCTCTGAGCGCTGAAACTCTTCATGACGCAGGATCCCCATATTTTTCGAGAGCGATGAGTTCGTAATGTATCACGCCCAGATGCACTGATTGAGTTCACAGGAACACGCTTGTGCAACATCCGCGAATGAGTCTTGGAGGAAAATGTCGCTTCTCAAACCATTCCACTAGGAATGCGCATATTTCTTAGTATTCATACTCATACAAGTATGTCTTACGTGAAATGTGAGTTTTATATTCTTCATGCAGTAAAATGTAAATATGAACTAGCCTCTACTCTAGAACTACAATATTCTTTACGTAGGCAGTCAGTCGCCTTGGCAGTTCAATTGTCAGAGCGCTGGCTTACGATAACCGCGGACCGAGTTAATATCTCGACGATGGCGGAATTTTTATTTGTGGTGTGTATTTACACTTTTATCTTGCATTTGTATCTGTTTTATCCCTTTTTATCATGTTATCTCCAATTTTATGTTCTAAGCAAATATTTGTACTGTCTATTGTAATTGGGGCTTTGCCCTGTTATAGACAAAAATGAATAAATAAATAAATAAATAGATAAGTAAATGAATAAGAGAATGAATAACTAAATGAATGAATAAGTAAATAGAATAAATAAATAGATAAATGAATAAATGGATAAATAAATAAATAAGTAAATAGATAAATGGATAAATAAATAAATGGATAAATAAATAAATAGATAGATAAATAAATAAATAAATAAATAAATAAATAAATAAATAAATAAATAAATAAATAAAAATAAATGTAAATGAATAACTAAATGAACTAATAAGTAAATGAATGAATAGTAAATGCAAATGAATAAATAAATGAATAAATAAATAAAGAAATAAAATAAATGAATGAATAAGTAAATGAATAAATAAATAATTGAATGAATGAATAAATGAATAAATGAATGAATAAATAAATGAATAAATAAGTAAATAAATACATCCAAGGGTTTGAACGGGCTTTTCTCCTCGTCATTCCACCAATAATAACTAAATGAACAATTTTATCTCTTTCATTATGTCCACCGCTGTGGAGTAACGGTTAGCACGTCTGACCGTGAAACTAGCGGGCCCAGCTTTAAATTCTATTACCTGGTTGGGGTTCTTTAGCAAACTTAATTTTATTATTGCAATTACTTTCTTAGAAATCTAATAAATAAATGATCCTCTGGAAAATAAAAAATTAAATAAATAGGCAAATGCTTCATATAATACTAAATCTGTACATCTATAAATAATTGTAATGTTTTAAATAAAGAAAACCCGAATAGGTCGACAAATAAATGGAATAACGGTCAATGAGTCTGGCCGCGAAACCAGGTGGCCTGGGTTTTTCCCGGTCGGAGCAAGTTACCTGGTTGAGGTTTTTTCCGGTGTTTTCCCTCAACCCAATACGAGTAAATGCTGGGTAACTTTCGGTGCTGGACCCCGGACTCATTTCACCGGCATTATCACCTTCATTTCATTCAGACGCTAAATAACCTAGATGTTGATGTAGCGTCGTAAAATAACCCAATTAAAAAAACCGATAGTTACTTTTTTTTGAAGATATGAAATATTTTTTAGAATTTTTTTTTCAGCCAGACAGCGTTTCAATGTTAAATTACTTAAATATTTGAATTTTGATATATTTTTTCTTTTGATCTATTTACACTAAACAATATGTGTACTTCATATACTGTAATCTCTAACATATTGGTTTTCAAAATATTTTAAATTATTTATTTCATTATATACTAACTTCTTTTCGAACAAATTTGATCAATAATATTAACAAAAATAAACTATTCATTCTATCTTAAAAAAATTTACTTGTAAGTTGTTCACCTGGAGAACTTTATATGGATGTAAAGTTTCATTAAGATATTTTAAATACGTTTTGGGTTATCATTTAAACGCTGCCCGGCTGAAAAAAATCATAATTAAAAAAATAACTATTGGGTTTTCAAAAAACATTAAAATCATTAATTGAAGTACAGATGATGTATATTAAGCATGCAAATTTTTGTTTGCAGAGAACCTATAGTTTAAGAGAAAAAAAAATTGTGATATAGTAAAATTATATTACCGAATGGTGCAGACTACCAATCCACCCCTCCCCCTCTTAAGAGGAAATGCTGGGTAACTTTCGAAGATGGACCCTGAACTCATGTCGCTAACATTATCACCTTTATGTCACTCAGACGCTAGATAACCATAGCAGTTGATAAAGAGTCGTAAAATAAACAATAAAAAATTCATTATCTCCGTCTCGAAAAGTAGCACCTCTTGTGTTTGCGTGATAACGAATCGATCGTCCGCCATGTTAGGCGTCCAAAGATTGGTAGTAATAGTTGATGATGGGTCTAAACGATCATATATCTGCATAGAACCTCTGATCATTTTAAAAGATTCATCAGCCTAATGAACTTTCAAGACAACAACTTTTATTAATTCTGTGGCCAGGAGGAAAAAGGTCTTAAGTCAGTTTTTTGTGAAAATGAGATTTTTTTTTTATATTCTGTAAGCGGAAACATTTCTCTACAATCTGGTCAAACGGTTAAAGTCAAATAAGACTCCTGACTGGATTTATAGAGCATTTGAAATGTCCTAAGTACTTTTGAATCGAACACACATAGAATAAAGGACTTAAGAATATTTAATACTTTATTCCTTACAAACCATCATATGTTTATTTTCCATGTTTCCCTTTTGAAAACGTCTAACTTGTATTTTAGCATTTTATCACATACTGATGCCCTTTCCTTTTAAAACTTTAAGTACCAGGGTAAACAGTCCTATAATTGTTTGACCCATTTTGCATTCCTAATAATTTACATTTCTCATTTATTTTGACATGAAAAAGATCTTATGTTTAAATAGTCCCTTCTACTCAGTTTGAATTATAATCTTAAAAGGGCTTAAGTGGCGGCTATTTTTGGAAATAATCAAGAAAATTGTTAAATGAACAATATTACTTATTTTAGAAGAAATATAAACAAATAATATCCAAGAAAAACGTCTTAATTAAAAAACTCTGTAATTGACACCAATTTAAATCTTTCTACTGCTCTTCTGAAAAGTATAAAATTTTTACTTAAGACCTTTTTCCTCCCGGCCACAGAATTTATTATTTGAAATGTTGGCAAACAAAGAAACAAATGCTAGTGTAGTGATAAAAACAAACAAATGCTAGGGAAGTGATAAAATTAAACAAATGCTAGGGAAGTGATAAAATTGTGCAATAAGCAGTCAGGATTGATTGATTCTTTCGTACCGTTTTATTGGTCAAAAGTAGTATGACGTAATTTAAGTGTAATAGTCATTTAAACATTTTATTTTCCGAAAAAAATAAAAAAAATAAAAATAAAATGTGAAAAGTGATTCAAGGTACCATCTCTCCTACGTAGAAAATGACATTATGGCAATAAATCGAAGCTTAGGATTTCGAGTTCAAAGAAAGTGAAAGCACAGTCTAGTATATACAGTCGCGAAGTTCAATACGTAGTAAATATGCAAACATTAGGTAATTGCTCACCACTAGGATCGCTAATATCGCCTCATTACAGGCAATGCAAAATAGTACCGTCACAGTCTATTGTTTCTAGCACCCTCAAAACTCAAGCTTCGTAACTGTATATAGTAGATTGTGGTGAAAGACTGAATAAAAAATCTGGAAGAAGAACGCACTTTAGTTATTACGTAATAATTTCAACTCTTCTTTTCTTAAGAATGAGGATGTGAGATTGTATGTAGTAATGTGCGGATTCAGGGAAGTTGAAAATACCCGAGTTCGAAGAAATGTTGTTGGGTGCGTCGCAAAAGCGGCTGGAGTTATAGGCTAAAGGAATATGAGAAAGTCTGTTCGATGTGTATTTATACGACGTGATTAGCGGAATTCTATTGGTGCACTGTTCTTGCCAGACCCAGTGACGCGGCATCTACAACGCGAACGCAATAAAACTACGCCGTGTGGTTCTTTGTGCGTCTTGGAGCCAGAATTAGGCGACCCATCCCAATCCTACTGCTGGGCGGTAAATCTTAAATTTAATTACCCTAGATCGCAGTATGAAGTGTGTTATTTTGTTAATCCCGCCCTAAGTGTAGGGGATGGCCCCATAAACTTCTCTGCGATTGCGTCCGTTCTAATATATTACGCTCGTGCTCTCTTCCAGCAGTAAGTTTTTCCTTCTCGCCGAAACCATTCTTTTCAGAAAAGAACACAGAATGTCATAAACAAAAATGATAACTTCGAGAATGGACTTGAATCAAAGAACACATTCATACTAGTTCTTGAGGTCGATTGTGGTCGTGTTCCAGTCCTCAAATTCAAATAAATTTATTATATTTTTTGATCAAATTCAAATTCAAACTTATTCAAATTCAATTTTTATTCATTTGAAATTATACATATGAATATATACCCGAAATGAGCATATGCTCGTGCTCTGGTACAGTCCAGTAGTCTACATAAATTTTAAAGAGATCAATAATAATGTTTATGATAGAAATAATAGTAACAATAATAATAATAATAATAATAATAATAATAATAATAATAATAATAATAATAATAATAATAATAGAATATCCGTGACGGAGATGATACAAAGATAATAATACAAATTAATTCATTAATAATAATAGAATTTATAAAACAGTTATATTACCGGTTGTTCTGTATTGTTGTGAAACTTGGACTCTCACTCTGAGAGAGGAACATAGGTTAAGGGTGTTTCAGAATAAGGTGCTTAGGAAAATATTTGGGGCTAAGCGGGATGAAGTTACAGGAGAATGGAGAAAGTTACACAACACAGAACTGCACGCATTGTATTCTTCACCTGACATAATTAGGCACATTAAATCCAGACGTTTGAGATGGGCAAGGCATGTAGCACGTATGGGCGAATCCAGAAATGCATATAGAGTGTTAGTTGGGAGACCGGAGGGAAAAAGACCTTTAGGGAGGCCGAGACGTAGATGGGAGGATAATATTAAAATGGGTTTGAGGGAGGTGGGGTATGATGATAGAGACTGGATTAATCTTGCACAGGATAGGGACCGCTGGCGGGCTTATGTGAGGGCGGCAATGAACCTTCGGGTTCCTTAAAAGCCATTTGTAAGTAATAATAATAATAATAATAATAATAATAATACAAAAATATTTACAATAATAAAATAAATACTAACACGGATAAAATAAAATATAAAATCACTAGCGAGAGTAAACACAACTTAAATAAGCATATAATAACCAGAAAAAAAAATGACGAACTCGAAAATCAACAGAAAAGTTCGATACATCGCAGACGACAGCAACCGCCGTATTGACATTGTACTATGCATTATTGGTAGTAGGGGGGAGCCGAAGGTCTACGTAACTGCCGTTCTCTTCGAATCTTCTCGTACAATCATGGGAAGTTAATGCTGAAAAACAAAATGTCTACGAGTCAAACTGTTCATTATTACCAGGATAAATACAAATAATACTGAAATATATTAATCAAGTTTCAGTTATAGATCTCCCCTTTTGTGCAAGAGGTATCATATCAAAATATTTTATGAATGGCGGGGAAAATATACATTTCGATAGCTCTCTAGTGAGAGAGATAGTGACAAGTACAATCAAGTGTATATGTGGCGATGCTAAGAAATATTAGAGATATATACTGTTATTAATTAAGAAAATGATCTATTTATATTTATTACAATGTTTTATCTTATAGGTTACATGCATCAGATAAATACAATAAATATTAGTAACATATAATGCTAGTAACACATAAAATAATAATGCAATTTATCAAATATCATACAAACATTTTCACTTTATTTTTAAACTTAAGAATGTGTAGATTGCTTAGGTCTGGATTATTTTGCAATACTGAATTGTATAGTCTTGGTCCATAATTCCTACTGTCTTAATCCAGCTGTAGTGTGGCATTTAGGTTCTGCCAAAAGAGTTGGGACATTTCTTCTGGTGTTATGTATATGTTTTTCAGTTATAAAATTCATTCGATTTTTGTGAAAATAAATTAGTACTGTATGTTTATATATTTGCTCAATTTTTAGTACTTGGAATTCAGAATAAATAAATTGTGTCGGATAATCAAGTGGTTTATACAGACAAATTTTGATGACACGTTTTTGTAGTAATATTAATGGAGTTAGGGTAGTCTTTGTCATTCCACCCCATCCTAACAGTAATCTCACTAGAGGTTTTAATTTATCTAGAGAAAATCAAAACTCGAGTGGGATTTAATTGACTATTACACGATTAGAAGAAAGTATATAAAGATTAGAAGTAACAAAGTACTCCAATACAATAAAATATTAATTGGCTTACGAAAATACAACTGTTTTCAAATGTATTATTGTACCATCTCAACATTACGCTAGATGGCAGTAGTATTTTATTATTGTTTTCTTGTTACCGGTATCAGTTGTGCCAACTCTGGAATCATCATTGAACTCTGTGGACGGCTACTGGTCAAGAGGGCTTTGTGGATTCAGTTTCATTTTTATTAAAACAGTTGCATTCCACTTCAATCATCCAGATCCTAGTAATCAACGTCACTTGACAGATGATTTTCAATAAATCTTAATATTAAACAATCTCTGATACGTGACTATCCATAATATCATATAGCAGAAGCTATTACAAACATAACCTAAATAATATAAACAAGTGTTAGAAAAGTTTTAATTAGGGATGATGAAATAAACAAGAAACGTTTTAATTAACGATGATGAAATAAAAAATAAACATGAATAATTTTAAAATAAACAATTATTGAAAGTACAATTTTTAAATTTGAATGTTTTAGTGGTTGGTGGTTCAGTTGATGTTATATTGGACGTGTGCGTAAAAGAAGTGAACTCGGTGATGTACATGATGTATATCTCAACTTATTCAGGATTTCCGAATGGTGCTCTTCACATATGGCCAGTGATCTTTATTAATTCTTGTTCTTGAATGCCAATACGAGTCATATTTGAAAGTGCTGTGCATCGACTGGAGTGGTTTGTAATTTTCTGTTTTTTGACGTCCAGACCAGTGCAGTTTGAAATGTTGGCAAACAAAGAAACAAATGCTAGGTAGTGATAAAAATAAACAAATGCTAGGGACGCGATAAAATTAAACAAAGCTAGGGACGCGATAAAATTGTGCGATAAGCAGTCATGATTGGTTGAAAGACGTCCTTTCGTACCGTTTTATTGGTCGAAAGTAGTGTGACGTAGTAAAAGTGTAATAGTCATCGTAATAATCATAATTTCTGTTGTCATAGTTACCATTATTGTCATCGTAACAATTTATTTTGTATTTTTCCTATAATTTTAAGGTGAATTTATATTTCGAAGGCTTATAAACTAAACATACGAATTCTCTGTGTTTACCTGAACCTAATTTAAAAAACAATTCAGTTTTTATCATAGCATGAGACAAGGTCCCAGATTATTAAACAAATTTTATTCTAATATAATTTTAACCACGAGTTCTGTCCAAATTAATAAAAAAATTGTATCGGATTTTTAGTTCGGTTTTAAACATGAAGGATGCTATTCATAGAAATTTCGCTAGCCCGCGCTACGAGCGTGCTATACTAGCCCCGACTATCGACTGATTACTTGTACAGGATTCATATCATATCATATCGCTAACACTGGTTTATGAATACGAAAAACGTTAGTTCCCTGATCATCCACTGGAAGCCCGCGCTAAGAATGTCTATGAATACGGCCCGAAGAGTCCACTACAAGAATGATGGATGTCACTTTCTTGTCGAAAATGAACCAAGATTGTCATTGCATAGCTTAAGACATAGAATGTACATAGAGAGTTATATGGCATTAACACTGATAGTCATTGTCCAGCAATGATCGGAAAATCTCAGTTAAGCTTTGAGCGCTAAGCATTTCAAACTTTCAATTGCTTCTCCTGCAAAATGTATTCCAAATGACATCCATCATTCTTGCAGTGGACTCTTCACATATTAAACACTTTTTAAACTGTATTCACTCTGAATTTTAATTTAATTTTTGTCTGTATTAGAATCTCCTCCTGAGCACGAGTCTTACTCACTCAGGATGGGATAGTTTATCTCACATTGTACTAACTTGTATTCATTTCAGACTTACTATCAATAAAATAAATAAATGAATGAATGAATAAATAAATGAATGAATAATGAATAAATAAATGAATGAATGAATAAATGAATGAAGGTATGAATGAATAAATGAGTGGATAAATAAATAAATAAATAAATTAAATAAATAAATAAAACTACCATCGATGTTTATTCACAACAAAATTCTTAATACCCATTACACTTACTTCAAATGAACTATACCATCATGTTTTGTAGTTACGAATTGTATTATATACAAGAGTGTTCGGAACTGACAAGCAAACATTCTGATGGGGCAAATAAGAAAGTTAATTTTTTTTCTTCTACCATGTTAATAATGTAAAAGAAAAAGTCCTTACGCCTATACAAATTTTGGCCACTCGACCGCAATTACGAGGCCGTCCAGAAAGTTATTTTCTCTAGAGACGTTTACAGAAAAATAGCACAATTGCATGAAAAGATTTATTGAAACAGATACAGCAATTGTTGCGCTATTTGTCAACATATCCCTCACTGGAATTGAGACATTTGTCATACTATGGAATCAAATTTTGTATTTTTGTGTCGCAGAAATCAGCCGCCTGGGATCGGAACCAGCGTTTGACAGCCGTCAAATTCTTTTCAATTCTGGTGGAGAATATATTGAAAAATAGCTCCATAATTGGTGTGTCTGTTCCAATAAATTTTTTCAATGAAACACGAAAAATATCAGACAATATCTTGTACTACATCATGCACCAATAACGCCATGTGCTATTGAAATAATTTCTCGCAATATAAAATCATTTTTCAATTGACATCCGCATATGTTCAAGTTCCGTAACTTACGAATGCACGTTATTATTCACTGCAAAGATCACGTCGAAAATGAACATCACGGCCCAAACATGTGTTTACTAGTATAGCTTCAGAATGTCGGGAGTTGACTGTATTCCACGAACACGCAGCGACGACCTGTTTGTTTATATCCTTACTCGTTGAATTACTAGGCGTACTCTATACCTAATGTGTATTTAACCTCAGTCTTTAGGTAGCTGGAATACGGAGTCTACTTATAAAGTATAACCCTTGTGGAATTTCCATCTAGCGGTCGTTACTAAACAAGCATTTTTGACAGTGGAGATCCTGGTGGTTTTTCTCTTTTATAGGTTGCCATTTTATAACATGGGAATGACCAGTCTGATATAAATTGTGATCAGGGGTTTTACTAATGCGTTAAAAACGCATGCAAATGCCATACGGCATACAGCACTGTTTTAAAAATAAATATTCAAACTTCTGAAAATCTATTCTTATGAACTTCAAATTAGTTTGAATTGAAGGAAGTTGATTACGAAAAGGAAAAGAGATACAACTTTTCATTTCGTGCATTAGTTTAAATGGAAATTGAAGCAGAATTGTTATCTCCAATGCTGTAGATCGATGAAGCCCACTTTGCTCTCAGTTGTCGAGTATGGACAACAGACAATCCACGTGGACATACTAAATCTTAAGGCTCATTCTCAATGAAAATTAAACTTAACGTAAGCGTTAACTTAAAAATGTAAACGTTACGGTAAAATAAAAAGGCATACCATCATTCACGATGGGAACATAAACATAACCGTAAGGATGCTTGGTAACCATGGAAACATAACAACGTCATTTCCTCATATTTTGTCGTATACTTCAGCTCTCCACGATTGTGTACTGTTTGCAAATCACGTAAGTATAAACATGAAAGTTTGGAGTTCGCAACTTTCATGTTAACGCCTGACGGTAACGGCAATGTTAATGTCACTGTTTATGTGAATGATTGTGAATGATCCCATTTGGTAACCTGGCCGCAAACTTCTGTGTTTGTTACGGTTATGTTTAATTTTCATTGTGAATGGGCCTTATTCTTAGCACGTCTTATAGCCCGTTAATTTATCTTAATTGCTCAATCTGTTTGGCAGTTATATTCATTCGAACTGTGTTAGTTGCTTTGTAATAACTCTATATTTCTGTAAGATATTTTGTGCGAGATCGTGCGTATTTGATTGGTTTCCGCACAAAACCAATCTGCGGAAAGTCTAAAATTCCACATTCAGTATTCCCAACCTAACACACATAACAATTTCCCTCTTTTTACCGCTCAAGTGACATATTGATTTTACTGCTTTAGGCTTTTAACATATTATTTTTAGAGACGTTCAATATAGTAATAATTATAAATTGGAAACTTACCACTGCAATTTCACCTAAATTGCACTGTTAATTATTGTTTTTAAATATTTGCAAAAATTAAGTAAACTCTACAACTCCACTAAAGTTACTGCATTCGTGATGCAATTAACATAAAGGAAGCCGTGAAAAAAATCAACAAGATTCCAGGTGCCGATGTTATTACTGCAGTGTTTTATATAAATAATATTGTTCAAATATTAAAATGAAAAATAAATCATTACATAACCTTACCGTTTGTTTTAACTTCGCATTTATAGACTGGGAAAAAAAAAGACAGACGTATATCACGGCCTGCTGGAATATAGTAAACACAGAAAACATTTTAAAGCAACAATGTTGAAGATAGATATATTTATTTTCCAAAGTTGCCGTCATTGAAAAGAAACCAAGATGGAGATTTCATTGCAACTAATTAGAAATTCGTCTTTCAGGTATGTAATAAACGATCTTCGCACAAAATAATGTACGATACACGAGCGGTATGTTTTCTTTCAATTCTCGGAAATTAAAAACGCTCAACTACGTTTCGTTTTTTTAATTTTCCTCGAACATGAAAACTTCAACATACCGCTCTTGTAACGCATATTACTATTTCGCTTGTAATCACAGTGCAAACAAAAAGACACGACGTGTAGTTTATCCGATTGAAGGGATTTCTTCCACATGCTACAAATATCCCTAGAGATTTGTAAGAACTTGACCATTTTCGAGGGAGGTGAATGTCATGTCTTGTGCGATCCGTTGTTGTTCCGCTGTTTTCGATACATTTATAGACGAAACTGGTCCTGTTCTCGTCGCCGGAGACCTTTCCTCTGGGAAATTTGTTTTACTGACATAAATGCGCAGCTATTTTCGTACTTGGAATTTCATTTAGCGGCTGGCTTCTTCTCGTGAATGGGGGATTCCGTCACGCAACCCACTGCATTGTACTGCACGTGATGGCAGGAATAAATATAATGCGAGGAAGTAGTAAGTAATGCACAAATCAATAAATCTAGCACAGCTCAAAGCAAGATGTGTCGTGGTGACTTACTCTATTCCCTATTGTAGGCCTACTCTTATCCTCATTTTTATTTTTTTCTCTACAATGAGAACAGTCACTTAGCCTACATACATTTGTTTCAATAGGAACGAGTCTGGACGAAAATAGTTTGGGATTTTTTTAATATTTTAGTTGGTTATTTAACGACGCTGTATCAACTACTAGGTTATTTAGCGTCGATGAGATTGGTGATAGCGAGATGATATTTGGCGAGATGAGGCCGAGGATTCGCCAGAGATTACTTTGTATTCACATTATGGTTTCGGAAAACCCAACCATAATCAGCCCAAGCGGGGATCGAACCTGCGCCCGAACGAATGGACCGGCAGGCAAGCGCCTTAAAATAGTTTTTGGGAAAGTTCTTTCAAACTACTTTCCTTCGTTTGTCACTTTTTTTTTTCAATTAGTGATCCGTTGAAAATAAGAAAGCAAAATAAGCAAGCACTTTGAGAAAAGTAGAAATATGTAATTCTGTATTATATATTCACTATAGTATGAATAAGTAGGAAGTTAATAATACTCGTATGCAGTAACCTCTTGGTCTTTCATCACTGCAAACAATATTACAAACATAAACATGATCACCAACGCCATTAACACCAACTTTACCATCAGTAGTATCATCGACATCACAATGAACAACATCAATAATATCGTCATTAAGAGCATCAACCGTCATCAACAGCATCAACCTCCATCACCACCAAGAGCATCAACTACCTACTTCACCAACAGCATCAATCGCAGTCACCATCAAGAGTATCAACCGTAATCACCATCAAGAATATCAACCGTAATCACCATCAAGAGCATCAACCGTAATCACCATCAAGAGCATCAACCGTAATCACCATCAATAGCATCAACCGTAATCATCATCAATAGCATCAACCTCAATCACCATCAAGAGCATCAACCGCAATAACTATCAAGAGCATCAATCATCCCTATCAACAGTATCAACCACTATCACCAGTATCAACCGCTATCACTACCAATAGCATCAACCGCCATTATAACCAACAGCATCAACCGCAGTCACCATCAAAAGAACAAATCACCATCACCAACAGCCATGATGATATCAACCAACAACCATGATATGATCAACCACTATCACTAATACGAGCATCAACTTTCACAATCGCCAACAGCATCAACCGCAGATCAAAATCTCATCAACCGCCATGGCACCCACAGCTCAATCGCCATTGCCATCATCAACCACCATGACGACCATTAATCATCTCCGCCTAGGGTATCACCATCACCACCTAGAGCAGGGGTCGTCAGCAGAGAACACCCTTGGGCTAGCGTCTCTTACCTGCGGAAAACGCAGTGCACCATGGTGCACTCCTAGCTGCCAGCGCGTATGCTCTCTACCTCTTCCTGCTGCAGGACGGGGCACACGGGACGGTACCGCTTACCCTTTGCACATTTCAGCGAGTGCTGACGACCACTGGCCTAGAGTATCACCATCTCCACTGCCGACTATGACATCACTATAATCACCGACGCCTACGTCTTCATCTCCACCGCCGTCCATGGCATCACCATAACCATTGACTCCTACGTTTTCACCATCTCCACCGCCGTCTAGGGCATCACCATCTACGCCTCCAAGACCGTTACCAGTACCACAACAAGCCTATCACTCTTGACTATCACCACCATCGCTACCAGTACCATGATTACCACCACAAACATCGCACCACCAGTACCAACACATTGTCATCGCCGTTACCATTAAAAACATTATAATTATAATCATTAGGGACCGGATTTTTATGTAATATCAAGGTGTGAAATATGTACATACTGTATTTATGTAAGAAAAATAAGCTGAATATGTACCAAAATATGTAAAATCATGAAAATATTTAATATCAATATCTGGCATGTATAGGATAGGTAAGACTCTCCAGTTGTGATTTCATAGAGCACCCGACTTTTTTACCGCACGCTTGACACATTACTATTTTTCCATCTGTAGTGAAAGCTTCGTCCATCGCAATCCATGATTTTATTTTTGTATTTAGGGTTGAAGATACAGGGGCCATTTTAGTTAGTTAAAAGCAGTAGATAAACTCACTTGCACCTTATACTGTAAGTACTAAAACTAGAGAACTGAGTGAAATGAATGACACAACAGTACTGCACACGTCGCTTTACTGGATTAGGACAAAATAAGAGATGTGGACACATGCGTTTTAGCTACTCCCTGTAAGAAACAAAGTATCTACTAAAATCTCAAACTATTGTTTGAAAACTGACATTCCTGTCTCATTCAGAAGGATAAGATTATTCCAGCCGAGAACCATACTTTCTAATTCCTCAGAAAATCCCATTTCCGTATAGATCTACTAAATTTAAAGTAAAGAGGTCAAGCAATGACCTGAAAAGCTATTTATTTTAATCTTTCAACATCTTTCCAGTTTGTTCCTTTACTCCAGCTTCTTTTCAAAATTCGGCTACTTTATTGCGGCTCATGTCAGACTTGACACGGGTTTTCCCTGGAAGGATTAGGAAGAGGGTGGATAAGGTTGCAAATTGCATGGGAACAGCTTGTTAAGACGTGTGCAGAACAATTATATCCCTTCTTGGATAAGTATTTTTTTTAAATCTCTGTATTTCAAATATTGTAAACTTCCCCAGCAGAAGTTTCCCCCCCCCCCTTTTAGTGAAGTAGAAATGAATAAAACCTCTAAATATGTATATTTATGTAATACCAAACCATAATATGTAATGTGGGGTAAATATGTAAAAATATGTACAGTATCAAATTTTAATATATTAATGGTAATTACAAGATTCGCAAAGATTTGTTATTTATATACGGTTAGGTTGAAAGGAATATAATATGTAATTACATAAAAATTCGGTCCCTAATAATCATGGTGCAACGTGGATGAATCGTTCATGGTGCATAACAAACAACATACTCACTGGTGTGGTCTGGGAATCAGTGAGCGGGCTCGCGCTGGAGTAGTGGCTCGAATCGCACTCGGTCGCACTACCTGCTTGGTTTATTTCGAGGTTTCCATATCGAATTCTTCTACTAATCTCTCCAAAATTCTATTTCGCTGTTCTCAGTTTCACGGACTCTAGCTAATCGTGCATGTTCAAATAAACAATTAAGAATAAATAGCGGGCAATTTCGAAGCGGAAATGTGGTCCGTAGTTTCAGAGCATTATTTGTAAAAGGAGACGCTTGATGTCGCAGTCGAAAGAGTAAGAAACGGGGAAATCACTTCTTCAATTCAGAAAGAGTAATCGATCTATTAACTGCTTGCGATTCGTTACATTACAGAATTTTTAACTAACTGGTGCTGGATTGAGTAGTTTTGTATTCCCGCCGTGTTTGCTTGTGTTGCTTACATGCATGTCGGGTAATTGGATGTCGTTTGTAATAATTTTTCACCTGTCAAAATTTTCACGTTGAACAAACTCGACTAAAAAATACGTAGAACCCATTCCGAGCAGATGGATGGTGCTACTGTCTGATGTGACAAATAAGGGGGAGAGGGGGGAGGGCAATCAATTTGTCTGCAGTGGTACAGGAGCGTGCATCGACTCGACAGTGGGCCCTAAGAACTGACACCATCCCGAACTTCGTACCACGGGAACTAGTGCTTTGTCTCGTTGAAAGCAAGCAATCTGAGTAGAATTCGTAATGGCTTTTGACATCTGTGACTCATGTAGTGTCGTACAACATTTCGATTCTAGGATTTAACTCTATTTTAAGTACAGTTTCTGCGTCACATTTTGAGGGTCCGTCACTTTATTTCTTATTTACTTTTATTAGTAACTAACATAAGCTTTACGTACGTCGCTATACTTCAGATAATTAATTAATCATAAGTTGGATTCACGTAATGAATTTATATATATTATTTTAATGTACCGAAGTACATATGATATTTCCATGCAGATATTCTGCGTCATCATACGATGAAAGAGTAATGGAACGGAGAAAAATTCTCTCCGGCGCCGGGATTTGAACCCGGGTTTTCAGCTCTACGTGCTGATGCTTTATCCACTAAGCCACACCGGATACAACTCCGACGCCGGTGTATCCGGTGTGGCTTAGTGGATAAAGCATCAGCACGTAGAGCTGAAAACCCGGTTCAAATCCCGGCGCCGGAGAGAATTTTTCTCCGTTCCATTACTCTGTCATCGTATGATGACGCAGAATATCTGCATGGAAATATCATATGTACTTCGGTACATTAAAATAATATATATGATATGCGTAAATCGCATCGTGATTTAAGACGGCGCTTATTCCGTCGGATCCCGGCCAACTAGTCACTCATATCGAGTGCACCTCAGCACATGTGTGGACTTCGGTCCTGCGTTCATAGACATCTATGACGTAGTGCAGAGGGCGGCCACTAGAGGGAACCCAAGAGTTGGAGCTTAATCTGAGACGATTCTGACCGGCGTCGGAGTTGTATCCGGTGTGGCTTAGTGGATAAAGCATCAGCACGTAGAGCTGAAAACCCGGGTTCAAATCCCGGCGCCGGAGAGAATTTTTCTCCGTTCCATTACTCTTTCATCGTGTAATGAATTTAGTTTTTCTAGTCAATTATTCAACGAAGCTGTATGAACTACTAGATTATTTAACGTGTGTGAAATGAGTGATAGTAACATTGTATTTCGAAAGTTGGAGGTTAAAATGTCCATTTCAATACGTCTGCAAACAGAAATGTCCACTAGCGAAATGTCCACTTACGTAAATGTCCATAAAAATTAAATGTCCAGTGTGCTTAAATGCGATAGGCTCATGTCAGTAGATTTACTGGCATGTAAACGAACTCCTGCGGGACAAAATTTCGGCACATCCGGCGACGCTATATAACCTCTGCAGTTGCGAGCGTCGTTAAATAAATCATAACATTAACATTAAGTATCCACAAATACAATGCCCATTTATATAAATGTCCACTTGGTTTATCTACATGTATATTATCAGTCTACACCTGTGGAGTAACGGTTAGCACGTCTGGCCGCGAAACCAGGTAGCCCGGGTTCGATTCCCGGTCGGGGAAAGTTACCTGGTTAAGGTTTTTTCCGGGGGTTTCCCTCAGCCCAATTTGAGCAAATTCGGGGTAATTTTCGGTGTGGACCCCGGACTCATATCACCGGCATTATCACCTTCATCGCATTCAGACGCTAAATAACCTAAGATGTTGTTAAAGCATCGTAAAATAATCTACTAAAATAAATAAATCCATACCAGCATTGGTCACACATCTCGCATCACAGGTGCTTTTTTTCCACACACCTCCAATATAATTTATTACCATTTTTGCTCTTTGAATGAAAGTGATACGAAAGGCCATTGTGTATTAGAATGTTTTTCCTTTTTTTGCGAACGTATAATTTCAGCCATTCTGTCACTCTTGATTTAATTAAAATTTGGTACATCGCTTAGCAATCTCAATAAGACATTTTACATTGTAGTCTTTCTCCTGGTTACTGCTTCTGTAAAAAAATTATTATGGATAATTTTTCAATTACGGACTTTTTTATGGGCATTTTTGAATGCGGACTTTAGTATACTGGACATTTAGTTGTGGACATTTTTACTGGAATTTTTCCCCTTGGAATTTTGTTCCGGACATTTTTGTTTGTGCCCATTTTTCCTCTGGTCATTTGGAAGTGGGAGTTTAACTTGGAAGCATTTGGAGGGAAGTCGAGAATACGTCAAAAAATTACCTAACATTCGCCTTACATTTGAGGAAAACCTTGGAAAAACACAATCAGGTTGTGAGCCCAAGAGGGAATCGAATCTGAGCATACATCGCATCATGCTTGACAGTAGTATTTAACTCACTGTACAGTGTGTCCGTAGAATCATTCCGGGGTTATAAACTGCTATAATTCTGTCACTATGTGTTTTACGAAATTCATACCGGCGTCATTAAAAATAACAGCTCAAAGAATTTCAGGAAATATGTAATTGATAATTGTTTATCGAAACAACAGATAGCAGCACAAGAAGAAAGAAAAAAAAACGCCATTTCCGCTATTTCGCTTGTCATTAAGACATTGTTGGATATAAGCAAATTTAGCTTAGGGGAGTCACGTTCAATCTCCAAAATTAAATGTGTTAGTGAAATCAGGATAGTATCAGTGAAATGTGTCGTAGTTCCAGTGCAGTGAGTGAGTTGACAGCGAAATGAATGTAGGTAGTGCTGAAAGGTACTTGTGCATGAAAATATCATACTGGTGGGTTTTAGTTCGAACTTAGGGTAAAGATATAAATTAGATTTACTTTAAATGTTATTTTAAGTGATCTGCTTCATTTAATTTAGCATGCTCATTATTATTATTATTATTATTATTATTATTATTATTATTATTATTATTATTATTATTACGATTATAATTTATATTTAAATATCCTAATCTTGTCAGTTCTAATATTTCTAGTGTTAAATTTATAAAGTTATGTATGGATTTTATAAAAATTGAAAAAATTGTAAATTTAAATTTATATATTCTGCAAATCTAGTCTTTCAGGTGAAGCTCCCTGTAAAGCAGATTTGAATAATTTCAAGGAAAAATTGTTCCGGGGCCAGGTATCGATCCCGGGACCTCTGGTTGAACGTACCAGCGCTCTACCACTGAGCTACCCGGGAACTCCACCCGACACCGTCTCAATGGTAGAGCGCTGGTACGTTCAACCAGAGGTCCCGGATCGATACCCAGCCCCGGAACAGTTTTTCTCTTGAAATTATTTATATATTCTTATTGCGTAGTAGACATAAGACAAATTGTATTATATACTTCTTAATTTCAATTCAGGAATCCGCCCCTGAGCATGAGTTCTACTCTTTCTGTTTATATTATATTATATTTTGTTACAATTATTAGCAAAATAAATAAATAAATAAATAATTTATTATTAATTGTCGTTATTGAGTGTAATTAGTTACCACTGCCACCGGGTATTTACTCATTTGCAGTGTGAATAAATACATACACATACATAACTTACATTTCTGTCTATACTAAAATATAGGTGTCAGAGGAAGAAAAATTGTTTGTATGCATTTGAAGTCTGACTAGTGTAATATGTAGCTAGTCGTCGATGTATGCAATGGAGGGGGAAAGGAACTGGCCATCCTACCCTACTATCTCCTGGCCTATTTGCCTCATAAATTGTGCCTTTTTGTTATCATTAGTGAGGTTCAGACCTGTCTTCGGACAGTTGACTAAACAACAACTAAAATATATTCCTTTAACACGTAATTCTTCTTAATTTTACGCCTCATTTCGTTGATTCCATTATTCATTTGTACTTAAATTAGTCTCTCTTAGATAGGCTTACTAAAATTCGAAATCTAGTACCGGTAATAAATAAGTGTGCAGTGTGGTATCGGTTGTAAGTGTGCGCATGGTTACGTAACGAGTTGGTATTCTCGCTCTGAGGAGAGCGAAATGACGCGAACGTGCTTGCTTTGGAATTGGGTCATGATTCCACTATGCTTGCATGTTTCTTGTTTTACAGCCGCAATAATGACTGCGAGTTGTGGCAGTACCACTTTTCATGACCCGAGAGGCCCTCACAAATGATTCTGCCATTGAATAAGTTATTCCGCGAAGCGGAAGTAAATCATTAGCCTGATGTAAATAATGTCGGTGACCGATTCGTTATCCGTGTTGAGTGATACGATTGTTATTCTATATTGTAGTTTTGAGATAGGCTTATGTTTTTGTACGCCACATCACCTTTCTCATCTCACTTTCTTGTTACTGACGAAATGGAAATGCATGCTTCCAGTTTCGGGAAATAACTTCTCTGGGTTTGTGTACGTTATAGTTAACCTGCATTAGTGAATTAAAACGTATATTTTGGTCGTCTTGTTTTATGTCACTTCACCCCGATATTTTGGACTAGCCTCCTGAACTTCGCATCTGTACAATTTGCAGTCCATGACTCCCCTTGTCAAGTAACTTCAGCGCCGTATTTTCTTTTTCTTGGTACCATTGTCTGTTTATCCTCTTTATTCTTGCTAGCTGCTTTTCTTGTTACTCTTTTTCTCGTCTCTTTTGTTATCTTCCTTTTGTTTTCCTTGTCCTCATTCTTCTAACCTTTTTCTTTGTTCTTTTTCTTCTTAGGCCTCTTGTTGTTTTCTTCCTTTTCTTCTTGCTATCTTTTCGCTTGTTTCCTTAATTGTTGTGGTCCTTTTCCTCTTCCCTTTCAATTTACTGTACTTTTCCTTGTTCCTATTCCTTTTGTCTTTTTCCTTGTTCCATTAATTGCTGTTTTTTTTTTTCTTCCCTATCATCTTACGGTCTCCTTCCTTGTTCCGCATCTTGTTATTTTTTCCCTTCTTCCCTTAACTGTTGCTGTCTTTTCCTTCTTTCCTTTCATCTTATTCTTTCCTTGCTCCCTTAATTGTTGCCTTTGTCCTTGTTAATTCTTTTTATCTTTTTCCTTGTTCCATTAATTGCTGTCTTTTTTTTCATCCCTACCATCATACGGTCTCCTTCCTTGTTTCATATCTTGTTATTTTTTTCCTTTTTTTCCTTGCTCCCTTAATTGTTACTATCTTTTTCCTTCTTTCCTTTCACCTTAATTTTTCCTTGTTCCCTTAATTGTTATCTTTTTTCTTGTTACTTTTCTTGTTGTGTTTTCCTTGTTCCGTTTTTTCTTGTGTTTTCCCCTGTTTTCTTTCTTCGTATCTTTTTTGCTTCTTCCTTTCATCTTGTTGTCTTCTTCCGTATTCCATTTCTTGTTGAATATTGCTTGTTTCCTATCTTGTTGTCTTTTCCTGTGTTTCTTAATTATTTTTATTTTTCTTTTTCCCTTAATTATTTCATTTTCCTTCTTTCCGTAATTATTGTTTTCCCTTGTTGCCTTAATTATTTCATTTTCTTTCTTTTCTTAATTATTGCTTTTACCTAGGTCCTTTAATTATTGTTTTTCCTTGTTCTCTTAATTGTTACCTTTTTCTTTTTTCCCTTAATTATTGTTTTCCTTTGTTGCCTTAATTATTGCCTTTTTCCTTTTTCCCTTAATTGTTGTTTTCCTTGTTGCGTTAATTATTGCCTTTTTCCTTTTTCCCTTAATTATTGTTTTTTCCTTGTGGCCTTAATTATTGCCTTTTTCCTTTTTCCCTTAATTATTGTTTTCCCTTGTTGCTTTAATTATTGCCTTTTTCCTTTTTACCTTAAGTATTGTTTTCCCTTGTTGCCTAATTATTGCCTTTTTCCTTTTCCCTTAATTATTGTTTTCCCTTGTTGCCTTAATTATTGCCTTTTCCTTTTTCCTTAATTATTGTTTTCCTTGTTGCCTTAATTATTGTTTTTCTTTCTTTTCTTTATTGTTTTACTTAGGTCCTTTAATTAATTTTTCCTTGTTCTCTTAATTGCCTTTTTTTCCCTTAATTATTGTTTTCCTTTTTTTCCTTTTTCCTTAATTATTGTTTTTTTTCCTTAATTATTGTTTTCCTTTTTTTTTCCTTTCCCTTAATTATTGCCTTAATTATTGCCTTTTTCCTTTTTCCCTTAATTATTGTTTTCCTTGTTGCCTTAATTATTGCCTTTTTCCTTTTTCCCTTAATTATTGTTTTTTGTTTCCTTGTTGCCCTTTTTCCTTTTTCCCTTATTATTGCCTTTTCCTTTTTTTTTCCCTTAATTATTGTTTTTCCTTGTTGCCTTAATTATTGCCTTTTTCCTTTTTCCCTTAATTATTGTTTTTCTTTGTCCTTTTTTTTCCTTTTTCCTTAATTATTGTTTTTTCCTTGTTTCCTTAATTATTGCCTTTTTCCTTTTTCCCTTAATTATTGTTTTTTCCTTGTTGCCTTAATTATTGCCTTTTTCCTTTTTCCCTTAATTATTGTTTTTTCCTTGTTGCCTTAATTATTGCCTTTTCCTTTTTCCCTTAATTATTGTTTTCCCTTGTTGCCTTAATTATTGCCTTTTTCCTTTTTCCCTTAATTATTGTTTTCCTTGTTGCCTTAATTATTGCCTTTTTCCTTTTTCCCTTAATTATTATTTTTTTCCTTTTTCCCTTAATTATTGTTTTTCCTTGTTGCCTTAATTATTGCCTTTTTCCTTTTTCCCTTAATTATTGTTTTTTCCTTGTTGCCTTAATTATTGCCTTTTCCTTTTCCCTTAATTATTGTTTTTCCTTGTTGCCTTTTCCCTTTTCCCTTAATTATTGTTTTTCCTTGTTCCTTAATTATTGCCTTTTCCTTTTTCCCTTAATTATTGTTTTCCCTTGTTGCCTTAATTATTGCCTTTTCCTTTTTCCTTAATTATTGTTTTCCTTGTTGCCTTAATTATTGCCTTTTCCTTTTTTGTTTTTCCTTGTTGCCTTAATTATTGCCTTTTTTTTTCCTTAATTATTGTTTTCCTTGTTGCCTTAATTATTGCCTTTTTCCTTTTTCCCTTAATTATTGTTTTTCCTTGTTGCCTTAATTATTGCCTTTTTCCTTTTTCCCTTAATTATTTTTTTCCTTGTTGCCTTAATTATTGCCTTTTTCCTTTTTCCCCTTGTTTTCCTTTTTCCCTTAATTATTGTTTTCCTTAATTATTGCCTTTTTCCCCTTAATTTTGTTTTCCCCTTAATTATTGTTTTTTTTCCTTGTTTTTCCTTGTTGCCTTAATTATTGCCTTAATTATTGTTTTTTCCTTGTTGCCTTAATTATTGCTTTTTCCTTTTCCCTTAATTATTGTTTTTCCTTGTTGCCTTAATTATTGCCTTTTTTTTCCTTTTTCCCCTTAATTATTGTTTTCCTTTTTTTATTATTTTCTCTTGTTGCCTTAATTATTGCCTTTTTCCTTTTTCCTTAATTATTATTTTCTCTTGTTGCCTTAATTATTGCCTTTTTCTTTTTCCCTTAATTATTGTTTTCTCTTGTTGCCTTAATTATTTAATTTTCTTTCTTTTCTTAATTATTGCTTTTACCTAGGTCCTTTAATTATTGTTTTTCCTTGTTCTCTTAAATGTTACCTTTTTATTTTTTCCCTTAATTATTGTTTTACTTTGTTGCCTTAATTATTGCCTTTTTCCTTTTCCCTTAATTATTGTTTTCCTTTGTTGCCCTAATTATTTCATTTTTCTTCTTTCCTTAATTATTGCCTTTTTCCCTTAATTATTGTGTTCCCTTGCCTTAATTATTGTCTTTTTCCTTTTTCCATTAATTATTGTTTTCCCTTGTTGCCTTAATTATTTCATTTCCTTCTTTCCTTAATTATTGCTTTTCCCTTGTTCCTTTAATTATTCTTTTTCTTTGTTCCATTAATTAGTGTCTTTTTATTTTTATCCTTAATTATTGTTTTCCCCTTAATTATTGCCTTTTTCCTTTTTCCTCAATTATTGTTTCTTTCTTTTTCCCATAATTATTGCCTTGTTTCCTTTTCTCTTAATTGTCTTTTTTCTTGTTACCTTTTTTGTTGTCATTTTTCGTTCCGCGTCTTCTTGTTGCCTTTTTTCCTAATCCGTTTCTTCTTATCTTTTCCTTTTACCTTTTCGTCTAGCTACCTTTTTCTTTGTTCCCGTAATTGTTGTATGTTCTCTTGTTCCCTCTAATATTGTCTTTTTTCCCCCCAATTATTTTTTTTTCGAATCTGTTTCCTTCTTTCCTTTCATCTAGCTTCATGGACGCGCTACACCGCAGCTCTCACTCTCGTATGCATTCACTCTCCCAGATTGATAGGCCTATGTATTTTGGTTAGTGGTAGAGTGAGAGCTAGAATTTGCTTGTTCGTTGCCAACATATAAGTGGAATAATTGTGAATGTTTGAGCCATGTGTTCCGAAGTGAGGATCTGGAACCCCCACTTCAGATTCACATGATATGCTTCCAAAAGTAACTTCTCTTCAAATAAAATTGCCCCTCGTGTTAAGAATCGACAACCGAAACTACTTCTTAAACAAGAATTTAAACATACATCTCGATTACATAAGTTTTAACACTATGTCACTTAGGAATATATTTATCATAATCATTTTCAGGTGTTAAAAGTAAACTAAGTGTGTAAATATCTGGTTGACTAGTTTCAGCTTAGTATGCTATTACCTCTTGAACACATATAACATATTGATTAGCCTAATGCACGTTAACTCATTAAGCTTTATTATTTGTTACAAGATTATTTTCTTATACTGCCTTTGATCATAGTGGCGATTTTCCCAAAACTGGCAATATTTTAGTTTTCCTCTTGATATAGTAGTCTATTTTACTTTTACCAGTTTGACTCGGGTAGTGTTAAAGTCATTGCGAAAAACATTAGTCGGTGTGTAATAAAATATTTTAATTCCTACTTTAATTTAATTATATTATTGGTTTAAAAATTCTCCATTAGTGGATGACGTCATCAATAAAATTATTAAAGTAAATAAAATAAATAAATGAATAGGTAAATAAATAAAAATTAAATAAATAAATAAATAAGTAAATAAATAAATAAGTAAATAAATGAATAAATTAACAAATAAATAAATAAATAAATAAATAAATAAATAAATAAATAAATAAATAAATAAATAAATAAATAAATAAAATGTTTGAATGAAATGCTTCTTTCTTGTCTAATATTGTTATATATTAAAATCTCTTATGTTTAGATTTCTTCAGTGTTATTATTATTATTATTATTATTATTATTATTACTATTACTATTATTATTATTATTATTATTACTATTATTATTACTATTATTATTATTATTATTACTATTATTATTATTATTATTATTGTTATTACTATTACTATTATTATTATTACTATTATTATTATTATTATTATTACTATTACTATTATTATTATTATTATTATTATTAAAATTACTATTATTATTATTATTATTATTATTACTATTACTATTATTATTACTATTACTATTATTATTACTATTACTATTATTATTATTATTATTATTATTATTACTATTATTATTATTATTACTATTATTATTATTATTATTATTACTATTATTATTATTATTACTATTATTATTATTATTACTATTATTATTACTATTATTATTACTATTATTATTATTATTATTACTATTATTATTATTATTATTATTATTATTATTATTATTATTATTATTAGTTGTAACGTTTATGAATCTATTTTTAACAGTAAATCAGCTGTGGATTTTTATTTCTAATTCCGATGGTGTTGTCTTTCAATTGTGTACAATATACAGTTCATCTATAAGTCACACATTAGGCGAAGCGCCCGTTCTAAATTCATAGAAAGCCCTGTATCGGATGAACAAAAATGTATACTGTTTTACAGATTTATGAAGTTTTGTTTCCTGAATTTTGTTCACAGGCTATTTTCAAGTATTGAAAAATTGTAGTAAATTATTTCCTTGTATAATTATTTAATTTTGTTATAATATTGTCTTGTTGCTTGTCTTAAGAATTGATTTTCAAACTGAATATTATTGATATTAATATTAATTTTCAGTCTTTTAACTGACGAAACAGTAAGTAGTACGAGTAAACTTACCTACTATGAGCAAGAAATGAGTACGTCAAAGAAGGGCTAAGACTGAAACGTTGACATGTTGGTGGAATAGAACAGTTTTCCGAGAGATTACATTCAAAATGTCGTTTGCCAGCGATAAATTGGCAGCATACTCTTTAAGCAATTGTAGCAAACTTCTTGGCAGATCATGTGAATTACATGTCATTTAGTATATTAGCAGTGAGTTCGTCTACTGGTAAATTTTTATTGCTGTTACTATTAAACGGTAGTCAAACCTTCTGTAAAGTTCGTAAAAAATATACTGCTGACAGCTTTAAAGTGTAGGAACCATTTTGAATCTCGCGCCCTTCCAAGGGAAATCCAGTGAATAATGGCAATATATGGCATCCGGTTTAATCGTTTCAAAGATTGAACACAAGTAGCTTTTCTTTCTGAGTATCGATGTTTCTCTGCCATGGACTGTAGAAGCACAGATACAAACACAACTTTAAAATTTCTTTTCTTGTTTTTTGTAGTTCCATGAACAGAACCACAAAACACTTAACAGATTTAACATGATGGTACCTTGTGAAGATGACATTCACAACTTACCTTCCGATCTATATTTCTTTCCTGATAGAAGTCTAAATAAAATAATAATAATAATAATAATAATAATAATAATAATAATAATAATACTTACTTACTTACTTACAAATGGCTTTTAAGGAACCCGAAGGTTCATTGCCGCCCTCACATAAGCCCGCCAGCCGTCCCTATCCTGTGCAAGATTAATCCAGTCTCTATCATCATACCCCACTTCCCTCAAATCCATTTTAATATTATCCTCCATCTACATCTCGGCCTCCCTAAAGGTCTTTTTCCTCCGGTCTCCCAACTAACACTCTATATGCATTTCTGGATTCGCCCATAAATGCCCTGCCCATCTCAAACGTCTGGATTTAATGTTCCTAATTATGTCAGGTGAAGAATACAATGCGTGCAGTTCTAATAATAATATTAATAATAATAATAATAATAATTCTTTATTTATACTGGCAGAGTTAAGGCCACAGGGCCTTCTCTTAGACTCTACCAGGTCACAAAATATACAAGCAGTTAAAATTTAACAAAAAGTTAAAGAACAGAATACTAACATATTACAAAAAAATAATAATAGCATAATAAAATCGACACTAAACAACATGAAAATAATACCATAATAGAAAAAAAAAGAAAGTAAAATACATTGGAATATAATGAAAGAAACTCATTTAGTACAAAATAATGGTTAATATGGAAAAACGTAAGGAAGAATATATCAAAATGGAATGTAATAAAATAATAATAAAAAAGAAAAGAAATACGAAAATTAAATAAAATTCACGATATAAAGGCTATGATAATAAATTCATCGGCTGATAAAGAGAATAAAAAGGGGAAAGGAAGGAAAAAAAAATATATAGTCTATATTTTTACAAAACTCTGGCAGAGAAAAGAGCTTGTAACTGAAAGGAATCTAATTCAAAAAGTGCAATTTTAATTTATTTTTGAAACTAGACAATGTCCAACAGTCTCTGACATATTGTGGTAGAGAGTTCCAGAAATGAGCTGCAGAGACGGTGAAAGATGAAGAGTAGAAAGATGTTCTGTGTTTAGGAATGGAGAGTGTGATATGGTGTTGTGAGCGAGTATCTATTTCGTGATATGAGGACAAATGTTGAAAACGAGAAGCTAAGTAGCTAGGGTTAGAGGTTTGAAGAATATTGAAGAGTAAAGTGAGAGAGTGAATAGTTCTTCGCTCCTTGAGACGGACCCAGGACAGCATATTTAGTGAATGTGTGATACGGTCAGATCTACGGACGTTGCAAATAAATCGAACGCATGCATTATGAACACGCTGTAGTCTGTCTGTCAATCTCATGTTAAGGTCAGTGTAGACAGTGTCACAGTAATCAAAATGAGGCATCAAGACCGACTGCACTAAATTCTGCTTGAGAAGCAACGGAAGGAAATTTCGAATTCTTTTTAGTGTGTGAATTTTCATAAAAATTATTTTACATATGTGTGTGATTTGAGTATTCCAACTTAGTACTACTACTGTAGCCAAAATGTCCATCATAAATGTTTTTCCCGTTGCTCTTTAGCGTTCAGGTAGTTCTGGACAAGATCGGAACAAGAGTCTTTCCCGGGGTTCTTCTGTTTGCCTAAACTCCAACAAATTTACTAACATCGGTTCTGTATATTTCATTGTACTTCCCCATGATTCCATACCATTCATGTCATAACCATCCGTCGCTGTGGGATAACGGTTAGCATGTCTGACCTTGAAACGAGGGGGCCCAGGTTAAAATCCTGTTTGGGACTGGTTACTTGGTTGAAGTTTTTCCGGAGTTTTCCCTCAACCCATTGAGAGCAAATGCTGAGTAACTTTCGGTGCTGAATTCTGGACTCATTTCGCCGGCATTATCACCATCTCACTCAGACGCTAGACAACCATACTTACTTACAAACAGCTTTTATAGAACCCGGAAGTTCATTGCTGCTTTCACATAAGCCCGCCATCGGTTCCTATCCTGAGCAAGATTAATCCAGTCTCTGCCATCATATTCCAACTCCTTCAAATCCATTTTAATATTATTCTCCCATCTACGTCTCGGCCTCTCCAAAGGTCTTTTTCCAACTAACACTCACATGCATTTCTAGATTCACCCATACGTTCTACATGCCCTGCTCATGTCAAACGTCTGGATTAAATGTTCCTAATTATGTCAGGTGAAGAATACAATGCGTGAAGTTCTGCATTGTGTAACTTTCTCCATTCTCCTGTAACTTCATCCCTCTTAGCCCCAAATACATTTTTCTAAGCACCTTATTCTGGAACACTTTTATAAGCAGTTCTTCAAAGACCGAAAATTATTTGAACTCTTCAGTCATCGTTACTTACTTGATTCAGGACAAAATTCCAATTCATTCAGAACGCCTTGATTCCAAGCAACCTGTCACACACAGGTGTGAAAGACGTTTCACACGCTAACGTCATTGAAAGCATCGACGCCAGAAGGATGCGGCAAATGTTCTGACTTGTATGTAAAACAGGTATTGCTAGGTGCAGTTGATGAGAAAGTGAGAAGTTATTAATAAAGCGAGTGATAAAGTTAATTGAAGAGTTCAGAGCCATAGTGGCCCAAGCGCCATATATTAAAAGCGGAGAAAATAAGATTAAAATTAAGTGAATACCATAATTCAGCGTTTCTCAAACTATGGTCCGCGGGCCACCAGTGGTCCTTCAGTTCTGCCCTTGTGATCCTTCATAAAAAACAAAAAAAAAAAAAAAAAAAAAAACACAAAATTCAAATGAATTGCGTATCACACTATAGCTGAAAATCTCATAGTTTGGAAATGACACATGGCAATCGCCTTTCACTTTTTCTTCCAGTACTAATATTTTATGAAATTTCTTACCTTATCCGTTTACCCACTTCCCACTCTACTCTCATCAGCAAAAAAGGGATTTAAAGCACTATGATCGTGGCGTTTCCCTGCATATCTGGCGCCGAGCCTCTAATCCAGTCAGGGACCACCCGAATTCATAACAGAGGAACAAAGTACCGAACCTTTTCTGTATTGATGACTTTCTTAATAGTTTTGTCGACACCCAGTCTGCACATTGAAATGGGCACGTAACTATACGTCGTACACCAATAATAGAACGAGCCAAATTGCATCTTGACTTGTTGAAAATCGAGCATGTTTTCCCATTAACCTTTTTATTTGTTTTTAGACTCCACCTATTTTAAAATCCGTCAGGTTTACTTTTTACACTTGCGTGTTTCGTCTCTAAGTGCCGTTTCAATTGCGCGGGTTTGAAAGCACTTCGTAACAAACAACGCACCAAGGTTTTGGTTCACTCTCATTGCCACATCAAGTAAATCCAAGTTCCAAATAACTCTTGTATTTTTTTCTTTGAATAGCTACCACTAGGACTAGATATTTCTTTAATGGCACTATGATCACTGATATTAATATATTTCTTCACACACAGCTTCTGAACTATTAGCACTGCCTAAATGAAGCATATCATCGTGTTCCTTTCTTTTCAAAGATCCGGATGGAAGCCAGTTTTCAATTATTTATAATGGGCATTATTCAGTAGAGACATGGACAACTAATATGTGTACCACATAAGGAGGATTTCAAACAAATACTAATAGGCAAGTGATGAATCAACAATACACAGAATTTGTTATGTTACTTGTGATTGGTTACAAAAATGTAATTAGAAAAGTGTTACAATTAATTAATTCCATTTTAAAATATGTCAATTTTCATTAAACTATATTATTCACTTAACTTTAACTCTTGCTTTCTTCTATTCTAATAAATGGCGCTTGGCCCACTATGGATCTGAACCCTTCAATTTATTATAGTGTTACTGTATTAGAAACACAAAATTTTGAATTGAGAATAATTCCGACGTGCTATACGGAAACGGATTTCATTTTTGCAATCGGTATGAAATTCTGATCCAGAAACACCCTTTTTCTTGTAAAACAGCATAACCATGCAGACCAGTGTAATCTGAATTTTAGGCCGAAATTTTATTTATTTATTTATTTTATTACTAGTAAGTTTGAAATGAATACAAGTTAATAAATACAATGAAAGGTAAACTAGCCCACTCCTGAATGAGTAAGACTCGTGCTCAGGAGGGGATTCCAATACAGACAAAAATAAAATTAAAATTGAGAGTGAATAAAGATTAAATAGTGTTTAATATGTTTAAACCCAAACTATAAATCCAATACAATTTTTTTTTATTAATTTGGAGGGGATTCGTGGTTAAAATAATATTGGAATAAAATTTGTTTAATAATCTGGGACCTTGACTCATGCTATGATAAAAACCTGCATTAGTTTTACATTTTGGTTCACACAAACGCAGAGAATTCATATTTTTAGTTCTACATTTATGTATATGCCTTTCAAAGTTATAAAAATTTCTATGAAAATATTTTAATAAAATAAAATAATACATTTGTTTAATATCCTTAAAAGGTCATTAATATATATTAAAAATAAAATCTGTCTAAGGACTGTTCCTTGCGGAACACCTATCTTAATTTTAATAAGTTCACTTAATACATTATCAGTTTTAGTAGCTTGAACTCTATCATTCAAATAAGATTTAGAAAAACAATGAACTCTGAAAGGACTAGGAAAAAATGTAGCAATGTAATTTTCGGGAATGATACAAGAATCATTATTTTCTTTTCAACTATCAGATGTGGGCCACGCGTCTGCAGTTAAATGCAAAGCTGAACCCAGGAGGGGTCTTTTAAAGTGCGACTAAACAAATGAGAGATGCTCCAGAGACCACTGCAGTGATAGAGAGTGTACGTCCTCGAGTGGAGTGCGTTGCCCCCAGACCTGCCTCAACAGCACATACATCGGGATAGTAAAATACTTAGCGAGGGGAAGGAACCTATTTTATAGTGCAGATATAAAGTTTTGGTGTAGGTCCGGGACTCGGGAATTGCATAAGACCAGAAGACGATAACGTCATCCTGAGAGACGTTACAAGTGTGACGAAGAGGATGTGATAGTAACAAAACATTGCTCCGTTGAAGAGGGAGGGGATTTTCAAAAAGTGCATTCAGTGCTCTACTAAAAACAAGTCATGCCGCGGGAGGGGAGAGGGCGGCAGATTGCCAAGCGAAATTGCCCCCTTAGCCCGGGCCATACATTGCTCCGAATAACGACTTTTATGGTCCTGGAGAAGTCATCCACTCCGCCGCTGGTCTATCTCCCAGGCGCCAGCTGCACCTACCAGATAGCCGGCTATTCAAAATTGCTTCTTGCAGTAGAAGTTCGTCTTATTTATTCTCCGCTCTCGACGTGTACTTGGTGTAATATACGTGACTGGCAGAGCAGAGCTGTAAAAGTGATATGTTGAATGTTCACTCAGGAGTTGTATGTATTGCTAACATATTACTGTCTATTTATCGTTGCTACGTAACAAACGTCCGCGTCGTGGTCTGCAGTGTCTTGCCGTGGACTAGCGTTACGGAATGAGCTCTGATTCGAGATTTTATGAGGGAGAAAATGCAGTAGGTAGAGAAATCCGATTTCGTGAGCCAGCTAGAACGGCAGGGGAGGTCATCTTACTAACCACATGTTACCCCTTGTACTACTTCTGTGTTCGTTCATATCTGCCAAGGCCTCTGGACATGATGCCGGCAGTTGGCTAGTAGCTTAATTATTTATTATTATTATTATTATTATTATTATTATTATTATTATTATTTTATTTAGTCAACTGATCGAAGACAGGTCTGAACCTCACAACTGATACCAACATGTCACCATTTATGAGGCAACTAGGGCAGGAGATAGGCCTAATGACGTAGGGTTGCCAATTTCTTTCCCCATCGCCGATTAGCTACGTTATTATTATTATTATTATTATTTATTATTATTATTATTATTATTATTATTATTATTATTATTATTATTATTATTATTATTATTGTTTAGTCAACTGTTCGAAGACAGGTCTGAACCTCAGAAGTGATACCAACATGTCATCATTTATGAGGCAACTAAGGCAGGAGATAGGCCTAATGAGTTAGGGTTGCTAGTTTCTTTCCCCTCCACTCCATACATAGCCGATTAGCTACGTTTATTATTATTATTATTATTATTATTATTATTATTATTATTATTATTATTATCATCTTCATCTTCCTATCACGTATTAAGCCTGGTGGCCTGTTACGGTCTCTGTCATTCATGATAATTATTATTATTATTTTATTATTATTGTTATTATTATTATTATTATTATTATTATTATTATTATCATCTTCTTCCTATCACGTATTAAGCCTGGTGGCCTGTTACGGTCTCTCTCATTCATGATAATTCTTATTATTATTATTGTTATTATTATTATTATTATTATTATTATTATTATTATTATTAATTGTGTAATTAATTGTGATTCTTTTATACATAACACCTACCTTATTAAAGGTTTTGTTTTCTTCATTTATTAAATTATTATTATCATCATCATCATCATCATCATTATAGTGATTGTATTTGATCTCCTTTTCTGTCATTCATTCTCATAATCATTTGTTCTGTTTTGTTTTTTATTTTGTGCTAAACTGTAATGGCCTTGTGCTGTTGTTTTGATTATTATTTTCATCATTCATTATTATTATTATTATTATTATTATTATTATTATTATTATTATTATTATTATTTTTAGTCAACTGTTCGAAGACAGGTCTGAACCTCACAAGTGATACCAACATGTCACCATTTATGAGGCAACTACGGCAGGAGATAGGCCTAATGAGGTAGGGTTGCCAGTTTCTTTTCCCCTCCATTCCATACATCGCCGAGTAGCTACGTTATTATTATTATTATTATTATTATTATTATTATTATTATTATTATTATTATTATTATTTAGTCAATTGTTCAAAGACAGGTCTGAACCTCACAAATGATACCAACATGGCACCATTTATGAGGCAACTAAGGCAGGAGATAATGAGGTATGGTGGCCAGTTCCTTTTTCCTTGCATTCCATACGTCATAGACTAGCTATAGTTCCTTTTTCATGCATTCCATACGTTACTATTATTATTATTATTATTATTATTATTATTGTTTACTTTACGGCTTTTAGAAAACTCGGAGGTTCATTGCCGCCCTCACATAAGCCCGCCATTGATCCCTATCCTGACCAAGATTAATCCAGTCTCTACAATCATATCCCACCACCCTCAAATCCGTTTTAATATTGTCCTTTCATCTACGTCTCGGCCTCCCGAGAGGTCTTTTTCCCTCCGTCTTGCCAACTAACACTTTATATGCATTTTTTGATCGGCCGTACGTGCTACATGCCTTGCCCATCTCAAACGTTTGGATTTAATGTTCCTAATTATGTCGGCTGAAGGATACAATGCGTGCAGTTCTGCGTTGTGTAATATTCTCCATTATCCTGTAACCTCATCCCTCTTAGCCCCAAATATTTTCCTAAGCACCTTATTCTCAAATATCCTTAACCTCTGTTCCTCTCTCAAAGTAGTGGTGGTGGTGCTGGTGGTGGTGGTGGTGGTAATAATAATAATAATAATAATAATAATAATAATAATAATAATAAATTGTGATTGGAATTCTAAACGTATTACATAATATTAACTATTAAATGTTAAAATACAATATTAAGTACGTAATACTCACCTTTAACTTTTAAACTGAAATAATAAATGCGATGGCAAACCTCACCACACACCAAAATATTCTGAACTATCTCAAGATATACACAAGACTGAGTTTTCAAAACATTTGCAGTAACAGGACAATGTTGACATTTCTCAAACAATGTAAACCTGAAACATAAAATATGAAGTAATAAATTGAAAAAAAAAAACACATTAGCTTTCATCTAACCAAGTTCACAACCCAACGTGCCCGCCATATGCTTCTTACAGACCGGTTACCAGAAAAGAAATATTATAGACAGAGTATAGATGAAACCGTAGGTGATAACAACGAAACAAAGAAATTATCATTATTATTATTATTATTATTATCATCATCATCATCATCAACATCATTATCATGTCCACATCTGTGGAGTAACGGTTAGCGCATTTGGTCGCGAAACCAGGTGGCCCGGGTTCGATTCCCAGTCGGGGCAAGTTACCTGATTGAGGTTTTTTCAGGGGTTTTTCCTCAGCCCAATATGAGCAAATGCTGGGTAACTTTCGGTGTTGGACCCCGGATTCATTTCATCTCATTCAGACGTTAAATAACCAGAGATGTTGATAAAGCGTCGTAAAATAATCTACTAAAATAAATAAATAATAATCATCATCATCATCACCACCATCACCATCATTAACGCACACGAAACATATCACATTGTTTTGAATTAGGAGACATATTTCATGTTGTACAGTGCTATTGGTTAGAATGAGAGTATACTTTATTATAATAATTCCAAAGTACTCTCGAAAAAAGACAGCGTCTCACAAATAAAAAGAAAATAGTTATTTTGGGTACTGTACACATACTGATGTTATTCCTGTAGTGAAATACGATTACACTTGAGTAAGATTATTAATTTATTATTATTTTCGGTACTAGTGAAGCAAAACAATAATCTATACTAATAATAAATCTGTAGCCGAAATTTTTCTGGTAATTTTCGATTTTCCAAAAATAATTGGTCCTAACATATACAATTAACCACCCTGAAACCAAAAATCGCTTTTTTTTTATTTTTGTTTGTATGTTTATGTTTATGTATGTATGTATGTCTGTCTGTCTGTCTGTCTGTATGTTTGTTACCTTATCACGCGATAATGGCTGAACGGATTTCGATGAAAATTGGAATATAAATTAAGTTCGTTGTAACTTAGGTTTTAGGCTATATGGCATTCAAAATACATTATTTAAAAGGGGGGTTATAAGGGGGCTTGAATTAAATAAATCGAAATATCTCGATTATTATTGATTTTTGTGAAAAATGTTACATGACAAAAGTTTCTTTAAAAATAATTTCCGATAAGTTTTATTCCTCGCAAAATTTTGATAGGACTGATATTTAATGACATAAATGAGTTTTAAAATTAAAATAACTGTCATCTAAGGCTGTGTAATGAATTAAAAAACAAATGATTTCGTCTATAAGGGACCTTGGACAGCAACAATCGAAAGCTATGAAACATAGCCTACAGATAATGTTTCTGTGTTTGTATGAAGTAATATCAGAAGCTAAATTAACCGATTTGTATAATTAATTATTAATTCACCATTGGAAAGTGTAGTTTCTCTAGATGGACATAATGCTATAATGTTATTACAGTAACTTCTGAGTGAATCGAGGACAGGTAAGATTAAAATAGCTTCTTATGCACAGAAAACTTGATAGGCTATTCTGTACATTCGTTTCCTGTATTTCCTAAAATAATTTTTATGACCAAATGAGTGGTCTCTGGATCAAAATGATCGCATTTTAATTATGCAAATGCAATTTAAATTAAGTAACATAATAAACGATTTATCCTTCTATCAAAAACGAATGTTCCCTGGATCAAATGTCCTATTTTAATTATGTAATTACTTTATATTTATTTCTAACGGTTGCAGCGGAGCGCACGGGTACGGCTAGTATTACTAATAAGTGCAAAACGTCGAAGCCTCCTGGAAAATTGATATTTGTGAAGAATAATAGAAGTAATAATAATAATAATAATAATAATAATAATAATAATAATAATAATAATAATAATAATAAATGTTGGAGAACTAAGATAGATGGACAGCAAGTTTGATATTGAAGCTTTGGTTCCCCGCCAATGCAGTAACAGGCTACAGTGATTTCCCCCGACCTACGCCAAGCATCCCTATGTTGACACAGTCTGCAACACACCCCTCACTGCACAGAATCACCCTACTACCACCCCCAGATTATTACGCACTCTTGCCTGTTCTCCATCTTCATCCAGTTCCTTTTGCTCCTCTTCGCAATCGATTTAGTTTCCGAATATTCTGAACGTTACTACATTTTATGTGCTAGCTTTCTTCACACTGCAGTATTCGACGGCACAAAGTCTTGAAATCGAGAGTTCCGGCCAGTCGCTGGATATAATATATATAATACTGTATATTCGTATACAAAATGACTCTATTTTCTGTTAGGAGAATGACTAATGCGTAGAGAATTCGCAGCGTGGTCATGTATACAGTATTAACATTAGTTTGACTTGCAGTTCGTAATGTTAGAGTAATTTCGCAGCTTTTCCCCCTATGTTCTTCCATAGGAAGTGTGGAATTATTAAGACATTGTATAATGAACAGTTAGAATTTAATGTAGATACCAGAGTGCTGCATTGGAGTTAAATCGCTCGCTTGAACTCGGTCGAGTGTCGCACCCTCGAGTGAGATACGGTCGGTCTTGATGCGCTCGTAATAAATAGAAGCACAGTACAAGGTTATCTCACCGACATGTCTTATCTTGTATGGAAGGCGACAGATAAGATACACTTATGTTTTGCTCACACGGTAAAAATAAGGCTTTATTTTCTGCGTTTGAGAAACGTTTAATGGAACAGTCAATGGAACGTACCAAAACAGGAACATGAAGTTAAAAATAAAATAGTATGAAAAACTTCGATATACAGTTATTATTGCTAATTAATAATTTATTCAATATTTGATTTACCACATATATAATATGATAGGTCCATACATAGTGTTCCGCCTATATACTGCGACAATGTAGAAACGTTTTACAAAATATTATCGGTATAGTAGTAGATTAATAACAATATTAGTACAGAGATTACGTCACAGAAGATATAATTAAACGAATAATCATGCTGCACAACTGTTACAGACGCAAAGATTGATACACCAATTATTATTATTATTATTATTATTATTATTATTATTATTATTATTATTATTATTACTAGAAAACTTGAGACAGTTCTTGCATTATTGTGATTTCTGTCCTCCGTTTATAATAATTACATTTACATCCAATAACATCTATCACATGTGGCAAAAACAAAATCACTCCTGTGTGGGGGAACATTTATCTACACCATTTATATGCATTTTAAAGCAAGTTTTGTAGTTGTACTCTGGAGAGGTTAGTCAAACACTGCAAAGTTTTGAAATGATAAACATCTATGATGTTACTACACAGTTCATCACTGTAACAAGAACGAATGTCTAGCGCTCGGCTTATACCGTTCGAGGATTTATCGCTCGTGACAATTTTACCCATCATGCATGTGCGCTACCTATCGGATTATGCTGTGAACTACTTGGCGCTCGAGCGAAAACGTCCGATGCAGAACTCTGGTAGATACGATCTCATCAGTTCAGTTATGATTTTGGTTGTTATCGTTATCAATATCTCCTTAAAGGCGTTCGCATTACAGACCATGAACATCCACACGGCAGCGGGAGGTTGAGACAGCCACCTTTACAGGGATGTCAGTTCTATATGTTCGTCGCTTTTACCCCCAAGGATTTACCCCTGGTACCCAAGATGAGCCTCGTAGCGGTCGCCCTCGAATTACCTCCACGGAACGCAACAAGGAAAGAGTTTGAGTTCTGGATGCATTTTGGTTGAATTTCTTGAACCTGGACAGACCATAAATGCTGTCCGCTATTTTCAGACAGTTTTGACGATCCGTCATGCATTGCGCGAGAAACGCCCTGGAAAGATCATCCTGCAACACGATAACGAGTGGCCTCAACGTCGTGTCACCGTGGAGAAAATCAGAATATTTGGTAAATGTTGTACTTGGTTTTCAAATTAAAATGAAACAGAAATAGAGGCATTGCGCATTGAATCACACACGACATGCATTGCACGTCGTAGACAAACCCGTTTCTCCTGATTCAGCCGTGGCGAGAACGTGACTCGCGAGACATTGTGGCTCACAGTGATAGCTGTGCATTTCGCTTGCTTCTAACCTCCACCAACCCCCACCCTCTCACTCATTGGAGTCAAACTCCACTTCATTTGTATTTGTCTCTGACCTGCGAGTGGCATATGTCTCTCTCGAAACCATATACGAAAGTTCAAAGTAGGATGGGAGGACGTATTTTTTTGCTGTCAGTATGATGAGAATATTAAATGTATGATTTGTTCACAAGTATTACGAGGAAAACGGTTGTGTAACATAAAACGGCATTATACTACTGTCCGTTACTCAGGAGAAGACGAGCGGAAAGAATGTGACTATCGCTGCTGATTATTATAAACATCGCTCAGATAAGCATCCCAGTAGCCAGGTTATTACTCGTACAGGAAACATGAGTAACAATGCGTATGGAAATTAAAGCTAAGTTGAACAGGAGACCTAATGTTTCCGCTTACTGCAGTACAAATATTGCACGTGTTGTCTTACGTTATCTGTTCACATCCCTTCCTCCTCAGTCCGCTCTCGTCTTCTCCTGAGTCACCGACAATACATGTTACTGATGAAGCATTAAAAGGTTAAGTGTTAAAAGGTTAAGTGTTATTGTTGTTATCATCATCATCATCATCATCATCTCTGTACGTCGACCCTTTTTCAGCAGATGTACGAATAATGCGGTTAGCTCTTCAATTTGAACTCACTGATTTACTGTGTGATGTCAAATGAAAGCTAGATGTAAGGACAAATGAACTTTCAAATCTTTGCGAAAAAATAAATATCCGAAGCTTCGTTCTTTCGCTTGCTCTGTTGAAGCCATGTTCGCTACAACTTACGTTTGTGAAAAATTATTTTCAACAATTAAAATAGTAAAAACCAAATTTAGATCACGACTGACAGACAAATATCTTCGTGATCAACTACGACTGGCAGTAAGTGACGTAAGGCCTAATTTTGAAACTCTGTCGCAGAGACATTCTGAAGACAGTTAATTTTAGGTTGTGATATTGTTCATTTATTGTTCATTTATTTTTTCGTTACACGTACTAAACATTAGTTTGTATCCTTGTACTGTATAAAATTATATTTAAGGGGAGGCAGAGGTGAAATTTTCGAACAAAACTGAAGAAAAAATGAAAATTTGGTTTTTTCCATTTTAGTATCTTTATTTTGATATTCCGATGTTAGTTTTTGATTTTGTTCCTTAAAAGTATGAAATTAAAACCAAGATAACTGTATTGCTATATTATTCCCATAATAAACTAATACTTATCATTATTTATATACCTTCTCTGAACATATAAATAAAAAGAAATATTGAACATTTCTTGCAATATGGTGCATGGAGCATTTTATATCAAACGATATAAAGTTTTATAAAATTATTAATATTTACAGAACTATTGTACCTACTTAGAAAGTTGAAACTTGGTATGTCCATTACTAATAACATACTTAGTATCCATGATCAATTTTAAACAAATCGGATAAATTTAGTGGATTTTGAAATATTCACCTCTGCCTCCCCTTAAGTGCTTACGTAAGGAAAATGAAAATCCGTTAATAAGTCAGACAGTTGCTTCACTTCCCCTTCGGTTGTCCGCTCCTCCATAGGTGCTATGAGCGTTGCAGGTTACACAGTGGTTCGGCGGACGATTACATTTTCGCCACCGCTGTGATAGAGGATCATCCGCAATGCTGGAGTGCCATCTGTACGTCAATTCCAATACCGATTTTGCTGCATAAAGTAATTTCTCTTCCAGAACCCTTTTTGGGGCTGGAAATGAACGCAACCTGTCTGTGACCTGAGGTGACCTCGGCTAGACGCTCTAACCGTGGAACCAGACCTACCCCAATCTCCCCCTGTTTCGTCTGCACACACTTTCGGAACAATGCTGCAGTGATTACTATGTTACAAGAGTCCTTGGCAAATGTGTGGTCGCGAAATTACACCAGCGCGGTGAAATCAGAGCGATTAAATACAATTTTGTACGACGGAAATAAAATGCCCTCAGCTCCGTGTGAAATTCGCTATAAAAGCTGTGTTGGATATACGGAGACAGAGAGAGTAGACGATGCTGGACAGAGAGCGGAAGAAGTTGGGGTTATAGTGTCGCGGCTTCCAGTGTTTCGAGTAGGGATGTCTATATGTCATCTGCTCTGCAGTTCTCTCTAGAGTAGCGCCATACCAAATGCAGTTGTGTATGTTTTCCAGCTATCATATTCGTTAGACTGCAGCCACAAAACCACCTAATGCATCAATTTTTGATTAGCCTATACTGGGTGTTCAGTTCAAAGTGTGTCATGGCTCGCTGTATGCCGTCATATGGCTAGTCGATGAGCCTAGAGCAGCCACGGCGAAAATGCGACTCACGAGCACATTGTGGCTCGCAAGGATAGCTGTGCATTTCTACCTCCCACAACTCCCACCCTCTCACTCACTGGAGTCAGACTCCGTTCCATTTATATTTGCCTCTGATCTGCGAGTGGCGTATCGTCGCAGTGTCTCTCTCCATTACATGTACTGTACATCTACAAAAACGAAAGTGTCAAGTAGGATGGGAGGACGCATTTTTTTGCTGCCAATGTGGTGAGAATACTCCAGTATTTTCCATGTTTACAGTCTCTTCCAAATATTGCTCCTCGTAAATTACATTGAGATGCTGAACATTCTTAAATAAGAATTTTGTGGAACACAGATTTCATTATTTAAGAAATTTAGAGCATGACATATCTCTGTACGTCGACCCTTTTTCAGCAGATGTACGAATGATGCGGTTAGATCTTCAATTTGAACTCATAGATTTACAATGTGATGTTGCAATGAAAGCTAGATGTAAGGACTTGACAGATGTTGAACATTTCAAATCTTTGTCAAAAAATAACTATCCGAAGCTTTGTTCTTTCGCTTGCTCTGTTGAAGCCATGTTCGCTACAACTTACGTTTGTGAAAAATTATTTTCAATAATGAAAATAGTGAAAACCAAATGTAGATCACGACTGACAGACAAACACCTCCGTGATCAACTACGTCTGGCAGCAAATGACCTAATTCCTGACTTTGAAACTCTGACGCAGAGACATTCTGAAGACAGTTAATTTCAGGTCGTGATAATGTGGCCTATGTTTTCTTGTACATTTCTCTTTTCGTTGTACGTACGAAACATTAGTTTGTAGCCTTGTACTGTATAAAATTATATTTAAATTCTGGACGTAAGGAAAATGAAAATCCGTTACTGAGTCACACAGTTGCTTCATTTCCCCTTCGGGTGTCCGCCTCCCTCCACAGGTGCTATGCACATTACAGGTTACACAGTGGCTCGGCGCACAAACTCTTCTTCGCCACGGCTGGCCTAGAGAATTCAATCTTCCTACACTTCTGCAGAGGTGTATTACCTATGTGTCAGAGAAGTTGCATAGAAAGTACGGCGTTCATTCTGAAGAGTACTTACTGATGTACGGTAACGCCGGTAGTGGCAGGAATGTGAACTGTTTGGAAACATGTACTGAGGTGGGTTTTTTCTTACTGTCAGGATATGAGGAGAGGGTTAAGACGATTTCTTACGTATTTGTTGACATTAACTTCGATGGTCAACATGGACACGGAGCATTTGATTTGTATTGTGGAATGTTGCCGTACGCAACCGATGATAACAAATACCCTACGCACGACTTGGCCGCGCAAAACACAGTTCGAAAGAGGTTATGGTAGCACACAGACAGTACAGACCGCCTTCTATTGCTACGACGTTCAAGTTATACCATACACGTTCTCAAGTTCAGATTGAACGCCTTGATTAATATGCAACTTCTCTGACATAAAAGCTGAAACTCGCTTCAAATCGCTGACTCACAACAGTGACGTCATGGCACACTTTGAAATGAACACCCAGTATTAATTTATATTGTACGTTCACTGGGAAAAAAACCAGGGGAGTGGGTACAATAAGCGAGTAAGCCACCGAAGCAGTGGTTGTTGTTACACAACTCGACACACGACTAAGGAAGCAGCGTTGCAATATCTACTGGAGTACGTTACTTAAAAGTCCTACTTACGATCATGTTTATTTTCACTAAGAACATAATATAGTCGACAGAAATAAAGGTAAACAAATACACACATTTGTTAATATTATATATCATGAATAATTTTATAAATTTCTTTTTTAAAAGCTTCAATTTTAAAATATTTCAAATTTGGAAAATGGTTTGTAATTTTATTATAGAATCTTAGGCCGAAACTAGCACCATGTTTAAGAGCTGCACTTGTATGACATTTAGGCTCAATTAATAGGAAAGTAGACTTTTGTCTTCGAGTACGATATTCATGTCGATTAGATTGTTTTATTTTTATTTCTGTGGTAGTAAGTTAGTAAACTACATTTATAAATTTCTTCAATAGTTAATACTTTAAAATCTATATAAATTAAATTTGTCGAGTAATCCATATTTTTTATTAGACAAATTTTGTTAATATTCTGTGTAATAAAATTAACGGATTAAGTAGAGATGATGCTACTCCACCCCAATTTATTATACCATATTGTATTAATGATTGTACTAAAGCCAAAAATATTATTCTCAATGCCTCCTTAGTGATAAAATTTCGAAGTATTATGAATTTATAAATTGTCTGTCTTATACTTGTACACATAAAATCAATTTGTTTGTCCCAACGTAAATGCTGATCTATAATAATTCCTGAATATTTGACTTGTGTGGAAGGTGTTAGATGTGGGCAATTACAATAATTATTTGTTAATTCATTACATGAAATATTATGTATTACTAAGTGATAATTATTCATAGATGGAGGTTGTTAAAGAAAAAAGAATAGGCCTATAGGTAGTTTTATTAGTATTTAAGGACAGGAAATTAGAGTCAAGCGAATTTTTTACTACGTTAATTCAATTTCTAGCATTTAAATAAGTGTTATCCCAATGTTCCCCATTAAATGTTAGTACAGTATCATCTGCAAAAGAAAATCTATTACCACCATATTTCTTTAGATCAGTTTTCAACAAATTATTAATATATATTATAAATAAGATTGGTCCTAATACTGTACCTTGTGGAATTCCAATATCGATCAATTTATAATTGCTATTATAATTGTCAATTTTGACTTTTTGATATCTATTTTCTAAATATGAATGAAAAAGTTTGAGTACAACCCCTCTAATACTGATGTTTTCTAAACTAATAACATTTATCATCCTTGTTAGCCTATTATTATTATTATTATTATTATTATTATTATTATTATTATTATTATTATTATTATTATTAACCCGCCACTGAACGAGTCATGAATACACAACTGCATGGATTGGGTCTCTCAAATCCATTTTTTTAAATATGAAAAAGTATATTTATTTGAGTCATATAATAATAGTTTTATTCTTCCACACAGTTAACTCCATAAATTTGTGAATTTCACAATTTTCATAATAGTATAACCTATAACAATTTTGAGTCATATATATTCTTTTATCAATACAGCAATTCGCAATCTATGCCTTGTGTCTTTTCTTGCACTGCATTTAAAATAGTGGATATGTGGTTGCTGTAACATTCATGAACGGTGCGTCGTATTATATCACGTCCGAAATCATCAAGTTTCTTGAATTCGTAACTGTTTGTAATGGAGTCTGAGTTTTCTTTTTAGGACTCGGATATATTGATAGAAATTATTTTCTTCACTAATGATCTTGAAACACCCGTACCGCGAACAATTTAAGCAATTGGTGAATCACAGTAGTTTTATAATACTCGTATGTGCAGCTTGTCTCTCTAATAAATAACCTCTTCCAACAGGAGAAGTACGAATCAGTGTTGCCAATTCAGCGGTTTCCCCGCTAGGTCTAACATTTTTCGGCGTTAGTTTAGCGGGTAAAATTTATGAAATTTGTATTGCTGATATAGGGATTTAGCGGGAATTTTTAGCACTCACAGCGTCAAAATAATACAATTTTACATTGACAATATAGCAATTTAGCGGTTTCTCCACGGCTTCAAAGCGGATTTTTAAGAATCGAGTTGGCTACACTGGTACGAACATTACAGTTATTGTCGTCTTCACTATAATGTACACTAAGAAAACTAAACAGATAATGCAAACTACGAGCACTCCAAATTGTTAACAGAACTAGCAACTATGTGGTATTTACCTCTGCGCGGGACGAAGAAAACAGCAGTTACTTGTGTGGCCTTCTGCTTTCAGCCCCCCACCCCCTGTTTTTTCTCCAAGCGAACGTACAATAATATCATAATAGCCCTTTACGAATGTTAGATCAGGTTATCAGTCGAGACCAGTGTCTTTCAACCTTTTTAAACATCCGGCACACTGAAGGTGTAATTCAAAATCCCGCGGCACAGTCATATAATCTAAACCAGTGATTCTGAACCAATAGGGAATTTTGAGGGTTTTAGGAGGAATGTGTTTACCGAATGTTTATTTGTACCTGCAGCATTCGCTTGTATGTTATCTCTTGTGGACTCATTTTTTTTCACTTTTTTTTTTTCACTTTTATTCTTCAAATTTACTACGACAACCTTTACTATTTTAATTTTCTCGCGGCATACCAGAGGATCATTCTGACTGGCGGCACACCGGTTGAAAATGACTGGTCTAGACGAAAAAATGATCGTACTAGGCTATATGTAGCTATATGAAGAGTCCACTGCAAGAATGATGGATGTCACTTTCTTCTCGAAAATGAACCAAGACTGTCAACGCATAGCTTAAGACATATAGAATGTACATACAGAGTTATATGGCATTAACACTGATAGTCATTGTCCAGTAATGATCGGAAAATCACAGTTAAGCTTTGAGCGCTAAGCATTTCAAACTTTCAATTGCTTCTCCTGCAAAATGTATTCCAAATGACATCCATCATTCTTGCAGTGGACTCTTCATATGCCATACATTAGAACTGTGTTTTACTCATAATAATGCCGAAGAGGCAATGCATATTTACAGAAGAGCTTGAAAATAAATTTCCTTGTTCTAGAGCTACGGAAAATAACTAGGCCTATTCAGCTGAATATAACTGCAATGATCTTTATTCATATTTGCTTGCAAAACCTTAGTTGCTGAATGCAATAGCAACATCTGCTAAGTATGATTGGAGTAAAGAAAATAAATAAACCCCTTTAGAAGCCTAATTTCTGACGAGCTAAATATTAATAAATTTGAAAATGCATTTAATTTCTTCTTATTGCTATAATACTATTTTTAACAAGTATAATTTGAAATTATTAACATTTGGTCCTTCTTTTAGTGTTATTTACGTTTCATTTTGGTATGTGTGTCCGTCTTACGATTAAATTAAATCAAAATAAATACTGGATTTTAGGAAAACATGGCAGCGTTTCTCAAATTTTTTTGAAGTGGGGACCACTTTTCAAAGTCAGAACAGTTCCGCGGACCACCTTACTCTTGTTCCCTTCGAAAGCAAATTTGTCACTTTCTTAGCATATTTTAATACCAGTATAATTATATTTTAAAATTTGGTCCTCTGTTATGAATTCAGGGTGGTCCCTGGCTGAGTTACAGGCGCGGCGCCAGATGTGCAGGGAAAAGATGTCGAGAAGCACCACGTATATGATGCTTTAAATCCCTCTTTTGTTGCTGAGAGTAGAGTGGGAAGTCGATTGACGGGTAGGGTAATAAATTTCATAAAATATCTGTATTGGGAGAAAGAGTGAAATACGATTACCATGTGTCATTTCCAAACTCTGACATTTTAAGCTATAGTGTGATACGGAATTCCTTCGAATTTTATTTTTTCTTCTGTCTTTTTTTGAAGGACCACAGGTGGTCCGCGGACCATAGTTTGAGAAACGCTGCCCTAAAGAAAGTGATTAAAGTCCCACTTTCAATCAAAGGAATTTGGTCACCCTACGCACACCGTTGTATGTTATGAAAGACGATGAAAACTTTGATTTGATCTTCACTACGTTCTGTTTTACACATTGTCATTTTAACCTCTAATCCTGTTTAATATATGGTTATTATTAGTCAGTTGCCAGTACATATCCTTTGTTACCTTACCGACGATTTGCTGACCCTAACTCACTGGAGTCTCGGCGTGTGTCCGTCCATTGCAGCGGTAGGCTAGTGAGGTGTTGTGATCGCATATGTATGTAATCGCGACCTTCACTGAGTACATGACGTCATGTCTCGCTGCATAGCTCCCCACCTGAATCTCGCAATACTGACTTGGTTGCAATGCCAAACAACTGGCATGTCTTTGTTACAGCCATTGTTGCTACCTCAGTATTCATCCTCTGCTCGAAGGTTGTTGTCTTCTTGCGCTCACTTAATGATATTCGTTTTAGGCCGTGAGTTGTATTCCCGAATATTTTATTCCGTGTTATGCGAGTTGCTGAAAGTGACAGTGGCGTAAGGCAGGAATTGCAAGAAATGAGATATTTTAACCAGCGAATAGGGATTATAAAGAATGGACACTGAGCGAATTTTCCTGTGTTTAGTTTCTCTGTGCGCCAGCGTTTAGTTCCACTTTCAAGCGCTAGAGGTTAGTGTAATCGAGCATACGCTAAGATAATAATTGAGTATAGAGTTGAGACACAGGATTCAAACATCGCCTACCTTATTTCCTAATCCAGTAACGCTTTGCTTCAAATAAATTCAAGTTAACAGCTTTTCCTTATTTCTCAATGACAAACTATTTCCCCGTAATGACAAACTATTAGTAATAAATATTTTTTTATATTTTTATAGGAGGCTGAGATATAATAAATAATATATATAATAAATTATATTAAAAATAATAAATATATTATAAAATTATGTATCAAATTCGTTTAATATTTGTATATATAATATAATATAATATAATATAATATAATATAATATAATATAATATAATATAATATAATATAGGTATATGGTTTTACTTCTCATAAGAGTTTTGTTTTTCCATTTTCACTGCTATCAAATCATTATATGTTTTAATTGTTGTTGGGGTCAACGTCTCAACTCCCATTATAAAGGAACTCTAGAGTCTAGACATTACAGTTAATGATGGATTTATTATTTTATGGATCCAATTTATTTTATTTGAGTACATAATGTATCTAGATATATTAATTATGTGTTGTATTTCCGCTGTGTCGACTGCTAGCTGGTGTGATGTCAGCGCCAACTCTAGGGAAAAAGCAGAATCTCACGCTCTAGCTGGCTTGAAGGTCATTGAAATCAGTCCGGCTACATCAAAGGCCGACGCGACATGTCCATTCTTTATAATCCCTATTCGCTGTTTTAACTTTTGCGTTTATGGAATTGAAAAAAAAACTGTTGAAATATAGTTTAAGGGGCTATTTATGCAAGTTTAATGTTTCATATTTTAAATATTGTCGTATTTCTCACACTAGTTTATTAAACCGTGTCGGACTGTAAAGAAAACAACTGTCTCAATGTCCGTATTTTATATGTTGTACAATATTATCTTCCAGCCACACCAATGTATTTGCGGAGGAATTGCTGATATTTACGGCCATCATGCACTCAGCTGTGCGAGGAGCAAGGGTCGCATTCCCAGACATACATCACTCAATATATCATTAAAAGATCTCTGACTTCTTGTGCCATCCCGTCTCTTTTGGAACCACCAGGTTTTAGTCGCGCGGATGGTAAACGACCCTATGGTCTCACCTCAATTCCATGATCTAGAGGAAAATCTTTAATTTGGGACTCCACTTGCGTTGACACTCTACCTCCATCTCACTTGCCGAATACCTCCAGACGCGTAGCATCTGCTGCTGAATTAGCCGTGAAAAATAAAGTCAATAAATATGCTCATCTTTTAGACAATTATATCTTTGTCCCCTTTGCTGTGGAGACCTTCGTTTCTTGGAGTCATGACGCTAAAGTTTTGGTATCTCAAATCGGCCAAATTTTGATCTCCATTACTAGTCATCGTCGTTGCACTACTTATTTGCGTCAACGTTTAAGTATTGCTATTCAACGCGGAAATGCAATGAGCGTTTTGGGTACTCTTCCCGAGTCCAGCCCTTTGGATGAACTCTTTCTCTTGTAAAATTTATTTAGTATTCCGTATGTAAATATTTGTATTTAGTTTTATATACTGAATTGTTCAATATTATAGTAATGTGAAATTTTAATTTTCCTACCAATTTTTCTTTCTATTGTTCTATTAAAATTATAGGATATAACCTATTAACCTGTTGTATCCTATAGGATACATTGACAATTTAAGGGTTAAATAACTTAAATAGTGATACAGGATATAATAAAATCTCGTATATGTGATTATACTTCTTTCTTTCGAAAATGTAAGAATTCACGATCTCCTATGCACTACTGCAATAGAAGAATAAATGTGTTTATGCTCGACCATGCCGAAATGTAGTAATTATACACCTGGTAGCAGATCTTTAATGCATGTCATTAAAGTAGAATTTTCACTCATTAAAGGTCATGTCTTTCGGCCAATGACGACTCAGGTTACAACTGTTCAGCCAATGACAGGTCAGCTTTCTGAACGTTATAAAACCGCAAGTATCGATTATTCTCGGATATGCAATCGAAAGAGAATTAGCGACAAGTCACGGAGGCTGGAAATCCAATACTGTCGCAGAAGGTTATGTTCTGTTACTATAATAATTAGCGTTAATTGTAAATAATATTCAAATAAATTCAATTTGTCATCTCGTTTTTCAATGTCTAATTTAATTTCAATGTTATCTCTGTAGGTTCTTATGACCTAGCAAGGTCAATGTGAACATCTGTTCCTCGGAAAAAATCAATACTTTCGCGTCTGCGCACATCTCACAACATACGGAACATTGCTCAAGTTCAGATACAATAAAATTAATAATATCAAGTTAGAAATATGGTCGAGCATAAAAAGTCGTATGAAACTCACCTATAATGGTAATTAAGAAGCTCGTATGAAAATTATGAAACTCGCTTGCGCTCGTTTCATAAATATCCATACTCACTTCTTAATTACCTTCATTATAGGCTCGTTGCATAATGTACTATTTTTTCTTCCTACTGAAAAATTTCATATTTTGCAGATATGAGTTATTGCAGGAACAACGACGATATAAGAGAATATTTCACACTTTTTTGACATTTATAAGTTACTTTGAATCCCTAATATCATGCCTCACTAATTATGACACTTTTCCTGAACATTTTTAATATTTTAGCGTAATTTTTTTTTTTGTTTTATAAAATTGTACTGATACAATTAGAAGTATTCCTACCATTTTTCCATTTTTAAACACCTTTTTTAAAGCTACTGACTTTGCAAGGTCTTGGATTCTTACTGATAGGCTATAATTATAAATTTTCATGAAAATTTTTCCCCTATTAAACTTTTTTTTAACTTAGTGAGGAATTTTTTTAGATTATTGAATTTGAACTTTTATAATTTATTATATTGATATAACTGTCACTCGCCTCTTACTTTGATGGACAGATGAACTAATTGAGACATATTTGCTGCTCAAATAGCCGCAGTTTACACAACACATGTTCATTACAGAATAACACGGAAGCTGTATACGCGAAAATCAAAACGGATCAGGATTTAAAACTAGATTTTATCTCGAAAATAACTACACGAAACAGTCATAGATCAATTTAAACACAACATAAAATTTCTCACTTGCTATGTGTGTAGGTAATTGATTGAGCTGTGAATGCGTTGTAGGAACACCACAAACTTAAGGAAGTTGGAGAATCAGAAACCACACACCATAATGTTTCCCCTCGACCAAGAATAACTAATCATTTTAAAACGTTAATCATACATTAGTTCTACATGGAGTTTATTGATTTATTTATTTATTTATTTGTTTGCTTGCTTGTTTATTTATTTGTCAAATTATTTTGTAAATATTTATTTGTCATGTTTAATTATTGATTTTTTAAATTATTTTTATTTGTTTTAATTCTTTTTTATTTTTAATTATTTAATTATGTAATTAGTCATTTATATAATTATTTATTTTTAATCATTTACTTATTTATTTACTTTTTTATTTATTTAATTATTTTGTAATTATTTATTTAATTAATTATTTATCTATGTAATTATTTATTTATAAATTTTAATGATCGATTTTGTAAATTATTTTTTAATTCTTTGTTTTTTTAATTAACTTATTTCTTTCATTTAATTTCTGAATAATTTGTTTTTAATTATTTATTTATTTATTTACTAATTTATTTTATTATTAATTTTTTAAATTATATTTTATTTGTTTTAATTGTTTTTCATTTTTAATTACTCATTTAATTACCTGTACAAATAAATATAATATTCAAGATTGGAATGTCATTGGACTTATGGTTGGTGTGCTAGGAACAATTTCCAAATTTACATTGGATATCCTCAGAAAATTAAAGGTTCCTGAAAAGATTCTTCAGACAATTGCATCAACCATTTTAAAATCTTCATTGAACATCATCAGTCACATCTCTATTCATCTTTATAATATTCAGTGTATTAATTATTTTCAATAAGTTTTATCGTTTTGATAGCTACCACATCTTGTCGCAGAATATTATTTTTTTTTTAAATTTCATTATGTATTTTTCTGACATTAATTTACATTTTCTTTTTTGTTCATTTGAATTGATTAGGATGCCGATATTTTAAATCCAAGATTTCGACGGCTATCATTTAGATATACTGTTCATTTATTTAATTATCGATTTTTAATCATTTACTCATTTATTGACTTCTTTATTTATTTAATTATTTTATACTTATTTATTTAATTAAATATTTATCTATGTAATTATTTATTTATAATTTTTAATGATTGATTTTTTAAATTATTTTATAATTCTTTGTTTTTAATTAACTTATTTCCTTCATTTAATTTCTAAATTATTTGTTTTTAATGATTTATTTATTTACTAATTTATTTAATTATTGATTTTTAATTCTTTGTAATTATTTACTTATTTACTTGTGTATTTATTTATATTATATATATATATATTTTTATTCTTGTGGAGTTATGACCATCAGTCCTTCTCTTCCACTCAGCCAGAAACAAAAGAAGCTGTGTTGTGACAATTTAGATTAGATCAGTAAACTTCCCAGGCTTGGTTTTCTTCGATTATCATGACAGTAGTAATCAGCAGACATAGCGTCTTGGGGACCGATTGAGGGGAACACTGTGCACGCAAGTTAACTGAATGCTGGAGCATAAGCTTGTGTACAGCTGCAAGAGCGGCACATGTGTACAACAGACTATGTAGGGAGGAACACTATGAAATAAACAACTGTTCATTCACCACGACACACATTTAGTTTGTAACTACACGACAGTACGCTACTTATCTGCATGGATAGTGCATCTGTAGTACATCATGACGAAGAAAAAGGGATCTAAGAAGCATCAATTTGTAACAATTTGGAGGCGAGTGTTTTGAAGTGAATGGGAATTATATTACTTGCAAACTGTGTAGCGTAAACATGCGGCATGACAAACGTCAATATACAGGGTGATTCATGACCGCCACTTACGGAGCTTATTTCCGAAGACATTCTGAGTAAAAAATGTCATATAAACATGTGTCCTGTTTTCAATATTTTCAGAGTTACACTAGTTTGAAGTTGTTTGTAAAATACCTTTTTTCTTTAGTTTTAAGGATAAAAGAATATTACAAATACAGAATGAATTATTCAGAAATGTAAAAGATAGAAATTTTATATTTCAGTAAAATATTAGTGAAACTGTGCTTTATTGCAATGTATAATGTTTTACACAACTTTCAATAATAATTGCGTATGCATTGAGATTGCACAAACTGCTGTCTTTTACTCTATTTGAAAGTAAGGATATTTACGATCGAAATTTATAATAGTACATTATGCAACGAGCCTATAATGGTAGTAAGACGCGAGTATGTGTATGAAACGAGCGCAAGCGAGTTTCATAATTTTCATACGAGCGTCTTAATTACCATTATAGGCAAGTTTCATACGACTTTTTATGCTCGACCGTATTATTAAAATTATTCATAAGTATTCATGTTATTCTTATCTGACTGGGGAGCGGAAGTGACCTTGTGCAATATCTCGTAAATTGTGAGATGTGCGCAGACGCGAAAGTATTGATTTTTTCCGAGGAACAAATATCATTGACCTTGATATAATCTAGAGAGTAAAATGAACATTAATCTTGATATAACCTTGAAATTGATTTATACATTAAAAACGAGATGACAAATTGAATTTATTTGAATATTATTTACAATTAACGCTAATTATTATAGTAACAGAATATAACCTTCTGCGACAGTATTGGATTTCCAGTCTCCTTGACGTTTCGCTAGTTGTCTTTCGATTGCATATCCGAGAATAATCTATACTTGCGCTTTTATATTGCTACAATGGTGTTTTCTGATTTGTGGAACACCTGAACTTTAATGAATAGGTGTACATAATGAGGTCCATTAAAGGGCTGCTACCAGGTGTATAATTACTACATTTCGGCATGGTCGAGCATAAAGGATATTTTAAGATTTTATATAGCATATTTGAAGCTTTATAAATGCTATAGAATCGGACTCTAATGATGAACTTGATTAATAATTCCCAATACTTGCAAAGCGGTGATAGATTGAGAAGCTAATGGTATTAATTACGTTTGTGCGTTTAATCATTATGTAGTCTTATTTACAATAGTATCTGCACTGTATGCATAGATTTCCGTTATCATTCAAGTAGGTTACTTCATGTTTGATGTTCTACAAGGTAACCTCATGATTAAATTAAAGCAAAAAGGAATAGTATCAAATGTTACCGGGTGAGAAAGTTGTTTCCTGCACCTGCGGTAGGTACTTGTCCGCCATACTGAACCGTACGAGAAGTTGCCGATACTTCACGGCGCTCTTCAAATGATTGTTTGTACAGAGTGACCAGAAAGTTCCATTCCACAGGACTAAACGGTTATAAAATGCTGTGTGCTGTCCACTAGCATCCAAGTTTTTGTGGAATTTCTTTGTTACTCATCGGAAACTGACAAAGACCAGACCTCTCGCGTCATGTATACTTCCCGTATATTTTGAACTTTTGCATTAAGTAGGCAAATCTGTATGTCGTACAGGTTCTTGATGTTTCTGGTTGAACTCTCCGCAACCGTCCACACAGGAAAATCACTTCATTTTCTTTCTCCGTGACCAACATCTTGCCTCCACAATCTTGCTATGTAATGATACATGCTAGTATACGACATCGGTCTATACAAATCTGATTACTGTTAGGCTCTTCTGCGATTTTAAACCCAGACATAGGGTTCTCATCTCACTTCTTCCTTTCGGAGTTTTGTAAGCACAAATTATCAATCAACTATGATTTCGAAATTTCCTTCCGTTGCTTCTCAAGAAGAATTTAGTGCAGTCGCTCTTGATGCCTCATTTTGATTACTGTGACACTCTCTACACTGACCTTAACATGAGACTGACAGACAGACTACAGCGTGTTCAAATGCATGTGTTCGATTTATTTGCTACGTCCGTAGATCTGACCGTATCACACCTTCACTAAATATGCAGTCCTGGGCCCGTCTCAAAGAGCTAAGAACTATTCACTCTCTTACTGCACTCTTCAATATTCTTCAAATCTCTAATCCTAGCTACTTAGCTTCTGGTTTTCAACATTTGTCCTCATATCACGAAATAGATACTCGCTCACAACACCATATCACACTCTCCATTCCTAAACACAGAACATCTTTCTACGCTTCATCTTTCGCGGTCTCGAACTCTATCACAACATGCCAGAGACTGTCGGACATTGTCTAGTTTCAAAAATAAATTAAAATTGCACTTTTTCAATTCAGATTATTTTCAGTTATAAGCCCTTTTCTCTGCGATAGTTTTGTAAAAATATAGGCTATATAGTTCTTTCCTTCCTTTCCCCTTTTTGTTCTCTTTATCACCCGATGAATTTATTATCATAGCCTTTTTGTTGTGAATTTTACTTAATATTCGTACTTCTTTTCTTTTTTATTATTATTTTATTACATTCCATTTTGTTATATTCTACCTTACGTTTTCCACATTAACCATTTGTACTAAATGAGTTGCTTTTACTATATTCCAATGTATTTTACTTTCTTTTTTCTAGTATTGTATAATTTTCATGTTGTTTAGTGTCGATTTTATTATGCTATTATTATTATTATTATTATTATTATTATTATTATTATTATTATTATTATTATTATTATTATTATTATTTTTGTAATATGTTAGTATTCTGTTCTTTAACTTTTTGTTACATTTTAACTGCTTGTATACTTTGTGACCTGGTAGAGTGTAAGAGAAGGCCCTATGGCCTTAACTCTGCCAGTATAAATAACGAATTATTACTAAATAAAGAATTACCGTACTGTAGTAGTATAAGTAGATTTGTGTCTGCCTCCTTCTCGTAGATATAACGGAATAATAGAGATGAGTGAGACGAGAGTAAGTTTCCCTGGAAGCGTTTACAGAAAGAAAACACAATTTTATGGAAAGATTTATTGGAACAGATACAGCAGTTGTTGAGCTATTTTTCCAACATATTCCCCAGCTGAATTGAGACATTTGTGAAACCATGGAATCAACTTTTGTATCCCTGTGTCGTAGAAGTTTGCCGCCTGGGATCGGAACCAGTGTGTGACAGCCGTCTGCACCTCTCTGTCGATCCCATGATATGACAAATGTCTCAATTCCGATGGGGAATATCTTGAAAAAAATAGCTCAAATTGTTGTATCTGTTCCAATGAATTTTTCCAATGGAATTATGTTTTCTTTGTGTAAACAGCCCCCAGCTAACTAATTTTTTACGGCCATTGTAATTGCGCTCGAGTGGCCAGAATTTGTATAAGCGCTTGTTTTGACATAATTATTAAATGACAGATTAAGAAAAGGACGATCTTTGGTAATACAGAAATAGTATATTGTAGAAATTTCTTACTGGTGATAATATTAAAACAAAAGTTAAAAAGGTGTAGAGATGCACTCGCTTACGCCAGAGTTTCTTCACCCTTGTTCTAGATCCTGGAGCAGGAAGTACACGATTCCACTGCGGAGTCGAGTGAGTTCTTATATTACAGTGTGAGGGCGTCACGGAGATCCCAGAAAGGTGGGAAGTTGACTTACTTTCGAAAATAGAACGTTGTCTTCATTTCGGCATGATTGGAGTTGTTAACATGGAAATCTTGGAGAAAATGCATTCACACAGGGTGCGGAGATTCAGGGGGGAAGTAGCGTAGACACGGGTTCGTTGACCGACCGGGGTATATCGATTCGGTGGGCCATATTACACGTCACGTGACATGTTGAGCTGGTCTGGGCTCTGGATCACAACCATGGCAACCGCCGCGGCGCGTAGCATCCCCCACCCCCACCCCCACCCCCACCCCCGGCGTGCAATGACTGATTGCAGTGGACATGCCAAACTTCACACCTCGCGAAACAAGCGCGGAATGTCAGTCGCGGGGGCAACGAACTGCTTGTTCTGTTTGTTTGCTGCGTTTTCAGCCCATACGCAGCCCAGTCGTCATAGCAACCCTCTGCTGGAATAGCAGATTATGTTATTGTTCAGAAAATTTACTCATATATAGGGCCTAGGCTAGATAATAGTAATATACGTTGCAAGAGCGGTATGTTGACGTTTTCATGTTCGAGGAAAAGATTGAAAAAGCGAAACATAGTTGAGCTTTTTTAATTTCCGAGAACATGAAAACAAACATACCGCTCGTGTATCGTACATTATTTTGTGCGAAGATCGTTTATTACATACCTGAAAGACGAATTTCTAATTAGTTGCAATGAAATCTCCATCTTGGTTTCTGTTTAATGACGGCAACTTCGGAAAACCAAAATATCTTTCTTCAACATTGTTGCTTTAAAATGTTTTCTGTGTTTACTATACTCCAGCAGGCCGTGATATACGTCTGTCTTTTTTTTCCCCCTAGTCTATAAATGCGAACTTGAAACAAACGGTAAGGTTATGTAATGATTTATTTTTCATTTTAATATTTTAACAATATTATTTATATAACATATTGCAGTAATAACATCGGCATCTGGAATCTTGTTGATTTTTTCACGGCTTCCTTAATGTTACATGTATCAGGAATGCAATAAGTTTCGTGGAGTAGTAGACTTTACTTAATTTTTGCAAATATTTAAAAACAATCATTAACATTGCAACTTAGGTGAAATTGCAGTGGTAAGTTTCCAATTTATAATTATTATTATATTGAACGTCTCTAAAAATAATATGTTAAAAGCCTAAAGCAGTAAAATGAATGTCACGCTTAAGCGGTAAGAAGAGGGAAATTGTTATGTGTGTTACGTTGGGAATACTGAATGTGGTATTTCACACTTACCGCGTATTGGTTCTGTGCGGAAATAAGCAAATACGCACGATCTCGCACAAAACATTTTACCTTCTCTTTATATTGTTGAGTATCACTGCATAAAATAAAAGGAGGGGGGAACCAGAGTAGTGGAAAAGGGAAGCAAAAAGATAAAAAGAACTGCCGTCTCTTTACTGTATTCGTAATCTTGATGTCAACAAATTCACGTGCTTCTACGCATAAGAACTGATCTTATACACATGGTTTTGTGCGAACTTGTCAAGAACGTATTGCGATTTTTTTTCTGTAATTTCTCTATATACGGTACATCTAACGGCTAGGCTTCTTCTCTGCCTTTCTAGTGATGCATTTCGTATGTAAATATTTAATTAAATAATTGAATGAATAAGTATTTAAATAAATAAATACTTAGTTAAATAAAAAATAATTATTTCATTAAATAAATTAAAAATAAGTAGTTAATAAAATAAAAAATAAGTAATTCAATAAAAAAAAAAAATATGTATTTAATTAAATAAAAATAAGTATTTAACCAAGTAAAAAATAGGTATTTAAGTGAATAAAATAAAAAGTGTTTAATTAAATATAAAAAATAAAAATGTAATTAAATGTAAAAAAATAATAAGTATTTAATTAAAAGTATTGTTATTATTATTATTATTATTATTATTATTATTATTATTATTATTATTATTATTATTATTATCCAAATATTTAAACCCTATCTTACCTTGGGTATATTAGGTTGTAGTTTGTTACATGTGAAATACATTATGTAGAGATAATACACAATTTTAAAGTAGTAGTAGTAGTAGGCATGAGTCATAGTTACAATATAAATACATTAATTAATAGACAGTAAACAATACTAAATACGTTATGCAATAATTACATTCAGTTAAAACAAAATTAAATAAAATTAGAAATTATAATCGAAGGTGTAGAGAGATTGCAAGAATATTACATACATTTGCGATTTTATACATAATTTTAAGCAATAGTAAAGAGATAATGCACAAAATTGGCTTAGTTACAAATTAAATACTTATTATATAGGTCGTTTGCGATAGTAAAGAAATAAAAACAAAATTACTTACGGTTACAAACTATATGCCTGTCATCAAATACTGAATAATAGTAAAATCTATAATACAAACATAGTTATTGTTGTTTTTAATTAAAAGTAAAAAAAAATAAGTGTTCAGTTAAATATAAAAAATAAATAAATGTTTAGTTAAATGAAAAAAAATATTTAAATGAAGAAAGAAAGAAAGAAAGAAAGAAAGAAGAAGAAAAAATAGAAAATTAGAAAAAATTGAGAAAATAAATAATAAGAAATAAAAATATGAAAAAATAATACATAATAATATAACATAAACCTCTGACTGAGGTTCTGGCTGATATGTACATCTATTATTATCAGGCAGCACATCTCACTCGACGATAAGCATCTGAAGTCTGGCTAGTGTAATATGTAGCTAGTTGCCCATGTATGCAATGGGGGAGGAAAGGAAATGGCTACCCTACCCTATTATCTCCTCGCCTAGTTGCCTCGTAAGTGGTGCCTTCTTGGTGTTGCTTGCGAGATTCAGACCTGTCTTCGGACATTTGTCTAAACAACAACAATAAAACACAGGAAAAATAAAAAATAAAGTAAAGAAATAGATAAATAGAGAAATAAATAATTTCGACCTACTATGTTCATATTTGGAAACACTTCATTTCATTGAGGGGCTTTGTAGATCTGAAAGGAAACTTTTCGCATGTGATTAAAAATGGTTTTCTACTGTTATTTCATTATAGTACATTATGCAACGAGCTTATAATGATAGTAATTAAGAAGCGAGTATGGATGTTTATGAAACGAGCGCAAGCGAGTTTCATAATTTTCATACGAGCTTCTTAATTACCATTATAGGCGAGTTTCATGCGACTTTTTATGCTCGACCATATTTCTAACTTGAAATTATTCATTTTATTTGTATCTAATTGACCTTGAGCAATACCTCGTAAATTGTGAGATGTGCGCAGACGCGAAAGTATTGATTTTTTCCGAGGAACAGATGTCCACATTGACCTCGATAGCCTATAAGAACCTACAGACTAAACTAAATATTAACTTTGATATAACATTGAAATTAAATTAGACATTGAAAATCGAGGTGACAAATTGAATTTATTTGAATATTATTTACAATTAACGCTAATTATTATAGTAATAGAACATAACCTTCTGCGACAGTATTGGATTTCCAGCCTCAGTGACTTTTCGCTAATTCTCTTTCGATTGCATATCCGAAAATAATCGATACTTGCGGTTTTATAACGGTACAAAGCTGACTTGTCATTGGCTGAGGTTTTATAACGGTACAAAGCTGACTTGTCATTGGCTGAACACCTGTACTTTAATGAGTAGGTGTACTTTAATGACATGCATTAAAGGACTGCTACCAGGTGTATAATTACTACATTTCGGCATGGTCGAGCATAAAATAAATTATTAGCTTCTTAAGATCTTAATTAGATTCATTTGTCCTTGTTTAGAGACTAGTTCAGGTCCAAAAAAGTCCTGATGGATGTAGGGCTTTATTTTGATGATGGCACAGCACAATTAAAAATACGTGAATTACTCTAACTGAAGACTTGATTACTAGAAATCGGAATTTTAATTTTCGTATGGTTTAGCTGCCTCTCGTAGTAGCCCTTTAATGTCTGCTCTTATTTTTGATATTTCGATACTTTATATAAATAGAAATATTACCGAAAAGGAAGTTAGAAGCATGTGAATGGGGAAACAAAAGCTGAGTTGAAACCAGTAACTAAACGTTTCGTAATTCAGAGCGAGGGATGCTAATTAAGGACTCTAATTTGCACAACGAGGCAGTAGGAAGTAGCGAGACTCTGGAGAGCTAGCCATCTCCTGCTGGGCACACGGGACGCGAGAGAGAGAGACTTGAAGCTGTGAAGTCGTTGCCCTATCGATTTCTGTATGTTTTTGTTGTGAGGGGGGAGGGACGTCAGTCGGGGGAAGCTGACTTCAGTTTAACTAATAACAAATTGCCCCCCAACACCGTGCAGAAAACGTTTCTCAAAGATAAAGATCTGTGACGTCACCCGATGGGGGGAGCCCCCTCAAAAAGGTCATTGCACTATCGATTTTACCAGTGTTTTGGTCGAGGGCCCCTTTCAATAAGACGTGTGTCTGTGTCCGCTACGTTGGACAATGAGAGCTCTTGTTCAAGCGGGGTGAGCGCGTTGCAATTCCATCCTCGCTTTGTTCATATGCTAGCAACTCATTAGACAGCGTTACCCGGGTTTAAATTTGCAATTTGCGAGGGGAACATTAGTCTGCAAAATAAATCTCCAACAGGGGCTTCAGTTCCATTATAAGCTATTACGAAACTTGGGGTGGAAGAAAAATAAATAAGGCCTCACGCAGATTTTTCACGGTTTGGTTGATAGAGAGGGGCTGTATGTCACTTTCCAACTTCCATAGTAATTTTGAATAATTAAATTTTGGTATGTTAATTTGAAAATGTTTAGCTCTGGACATGCATTCATTGGTTAGTTGTTGAAATTCTTTGAGTTAACTGAATTTTTTTTGGCAAAATTGTATCTGCCACGCAGAAATTTAGACGTGATATACCTTGACTTTTCCAAAGCGTTTGATAAAATTGACCATACAATTTTAATTAACAAACTTTCAAGTTTTGTATTATCTTTTTTATACTTAACAGTTAATAACATCATATCTTACAAACAGGCAGCAGTATTTTCATTCAATCAAATGAAATGAAAACCATTCACAGTAACTTCAGGTGTACCCCAAGGATCCAATCTTGGTCCCTTGTTCTTTTTTACTTTATATCAATGACTTACCTAAACAGATTTTACACTTTAAATGATTATGCTGATGATGTTAAATTGTATAGTCACTGACAAACAACAAGACGTGTTTGATCTACAGCATGATTTGGACAGACTATATAGATGGAGTATCGATCATTTTCTTCTGTTAAATGTTAATAAATGTTGTTTTATGACATATTCTAAAAATAAGACAGTTGCTCAAAATTCGTATGAAAGTAATGGTGTGAAGTTACCTAGAGTAGAATCATTTAAGGATTTGGGTATTTATTTTACACACAACTTATGTTTTAAAATGCACTTAAATAACTTGGTAATTGATGCATATAGAAAATTAGGATTTATAATCAGAAATACAAAAGAATTAAAAAATATAAATACTATTGATGCTCTATATAAAACTCTAGTTAGGAGTAAGCTAGAGTATGCGTCTGTAATATGGTCACCTCAGTTCCAGTCCCATCAGATGCAAATAGAAATGATACAGAAAAGATTTTTACGTTATTTATATTTTAAAAAAACATCACGTGTCGTCTTATGACAAGCAAATTCCATATAATCAGTTACTTTTTGAATTTAGTTATAAAACTTTAAAATCTCGACGATTAATAAATAGTCAAATTTTACTTTATTAGACTGTTAACAGTATATTGAATAACTGTGATTTTCTTAAATTCCTTCAGTTTAATTAAAAAAAAACAGAATTACGTCATAGGCAACCTTTTGTTATTCCCATTCCTAGAACTGTTTTCTTCAAGAACTCTCCATTGTTTGTTATGTGTAATACTTACAACTCCGTCTTTAAACTGTGATTCTCAATTAGATTTCAGTTTAACAAACTGAAAAATTTCATACATTATTAAAAAGAATTGTATTTCCTTATATATTTGAATTATGAAGAAGTATATTATAATGTTTTTTACTCTAGTTTTTAAATAATTTTGCATCATTATATTGACATTTGGCACTATATTAACTGCAATATTATATTATAGCATCTATTACCGTTATGTATTTTCTTTCTTTGGTCTGTGTTGTTTGTTTTGTTTTTTTCTTATTATGTATTTTGTGTATGTATCTGTGTAAGCCACCTGTAATTGGAAGCCTGCTTCTGTTGGTGGTGGATTTAAATAAATAAATAAAATAAAATAAATGTTTAGATAAAAATATGTAACATAGTTTTGTTATGACCAGACAGTGTATGCGGGATGACTTAAGGAAAAGTGAAGTTGTTTCGTATCAGAATATATGGCACGTGCCGCGTCGTCCGTCTTTTGTGTACCTGGCGAGTACAGCAGCGTACAGAAACGAAGGAACCCCGATCTGTTCATAGTAACATTGCAACGCAATGTGTGCAGTTGTGGTATCCTGCTCAAGTATTTAGTACGAGTTGAATATGTTGTGCTGATCCATTCATAATGGCAAAACGTTAAATTCGCTCAGAAATACGAAATGTAATTAAGAAGTATGAGAGTGACATTTTATATATTAACGAAGACAGTATCGTATGTAATGTATGTAAAATTGAAATAAAAACCAGAACAACTCAGGCTATAGAGAAACATTGCAACAGAAGGCTACATCGCACAGGAAATGCGTTGAAATGAAATCTGAGGAATCATCATCATCATCATCATCATCATCATCTAGTTTTGCGGGTCTGACGACACGTGCAACATGATGCTCAGTACAAATATTCCTCTAAAGAAATTGAGTGATCCCCATTTTAGAGGTTTTCTTAAGATATTCTCTCAATACAAAAACTGTTTAAGCGATAAGCGAAGACGATTCAGCTTCGACAACTTACGAGAATATATCGTCGTTTACTGCAACGCTGGTAATTGCAAGATATGTACTACAGTACGTTATTTTTCTTTTCCTTCTGACTTTACGGAGATACAGTAGCATGTTGATATCGTCTGTTGACGTTTAAAACCTGTTCAGCCAATGGTCTGAATGAAAAAGATGTAACATATAGTAAATGTGCATTTACATTCAACGATATGTCATCCCGCATCCACCGTCTAGTTATTACGAATTATTCTTATATAATACTAAACTAATTATTTCTCAATATGAGAAGTACAGAGGAAATATAACCTTATTTCATGTTTATACACTACAATATTATTTTGAATTTTTGGTAGTAAGACTTGGTTACATCGAAATAGTGACACGTCGAAATACTGTATTATCATAGGGGTTGGCATGACTACCAGCATTTTAAATATTTTTTTTTCACACTTTATACCAATAAATAGTGTTTTATGCATTATTTGTTAGATGAATATTTCTAAATTATAGCCTATGCATAATAATAGTAAAAATTTGATTTAATTTTTATTTATTTATGCATGTATTTATTTGATTATTTATTAAATTGTTCATTGATTTACTTATTTATTTAAATAGTTATTTAGTTAATTATCGTCTTATTTATTTATTATATATACAGGGTGATTCACGAGGGTTTACCGTCACTTACGGAGCTTATTTCCGAAGACATTCTGAGTAAAAAATGTCATATAAACATGTGTCCTAATCTCACTGTTTTCAGAGCTACACTAACGCAAACTCATCCTCGACTAGTACGCATAAACACTACTTACCTCCCATAATACATAAATAACTACAGGGCTATTCATAAGTCCGTGAAACGTTTAAGAAATTCATAACTACTCAATTACACGACGAATAACAAATTGCTTTGCACTAGGATAAAGAGAAACTCTCCAAGTTTTGTTACATACCTCACAGATGCTCAATGTGTCCACCTTTGCTAATACGGCATACATCCATGTGGAAATCCATCTCGCCCCATACACGCTCCAGCATATTATGGTTGACTAGAGCCACGGCAGCTGTAATGCGGTGGTGAAAGTTCCTGGAGATCAGCGACGAGCGGAGGCACATAGACAATATCCTTCATAAACCCCCACAAGAAAAAGTCACACTGAATTAAATCCGGCGATCGTGGTGGCCACTTCATTAACGCGTCATCTTCTCGTCTTGTGCGTCCGATCCATCTCTGTGACAAATTTTGATTAAGATACTCTCGCACGTTGTTGTGGTAATGACAGGGAGAGCCATCTTCCTGAGAGGTGTAATCATTGCTGTCTTCATTCAGCTGAGGCATCAGCCAGTTTTGTAACATGTCCAAATAAATCATCCCAGTGACGGTGGAAAAATGGCCTATACACCTTCTCTTTGAACTCACACAGAAGACATTCACCTTAGGTGAATCTCGCAGATGCTCAATGACTGCGCGGGAAATTTCAGTTCCCCATATGCGCACTTTGTGCCGATTCACTTTTCCGGAGAGATGAAAAGTTGCTTCGTCGCGATGAGCAAGTCAGCAAAACCGTCTACTTCAAATCTTTGATGAGGACCTTGCATATTCCAACATACAAAACGATTGCTCACGTTTAATAAATGTCATTTTGCCATTATTGATAACTACTACTCCCTATCTATAAATCATGACAACTAAGAGCGAGCTTTTCTTATTAAAAAAAAAAAAAAACTTGGAGAGTTTCTCTCTCTATATCGGCATGTCAATTACCATGATATGTTGTGTACTTTATTTGTTATTAAACTTTAAAATGTTTCACGGAGTTATGAATAACCCTGTATTTTGAGTAAGTTAATAAGTGAGTAAATAATTAAATGGATTGATACCTGGATGGATGGATAAATAGAATAGCCTACATCAAAGAAATACGGCCTATAGAAATCGAAAGAAAATAGAAAGACGTCATATTGTTAGTGACATAGCAAACAAACCCGGAAGAAATAAATACGCTACATTTAGGATTACTTACCTGAAGTTGCTTTACACGTGAAATAAAGATGAGGTGACTTCCTGATTGAGAGCTATGGCAATTGCGACGAATGTTTGCGATAACATTTAGTTTCATCAGCGATAAAAATTTCAGTCACAATTTCCGCTATGTGATGAAATGTTCTTTGCTTAGTTTAGTCATCCAGGAAATTAGAATAGTCCTTTGTTTGAAGTCATTCACAATTCCATCATACCAAACTTATTCTATTGTCAGAAATTTTAAGCTTTTTTTCTTTTTAGTTTATTGACATGATACTAAAATTCCGTTTGCTTATAGACAAGTTGGGGTGGAGGAAAGACAAGGATATAAATGACAGAGAAAAGAGCAAAAAATTGATTTTGTTCAGCGATCATATGGAATGAAATTAATATATTTCTGGCGACTGACCGGACAAAACTAGTCTTAAATTATATAGGTAAGATGCGATTTTAGAGTACACTCTTCATTTGGTAGTATATATAATCCTACATATTCAAAAGATGCATCTTATCCATATACAAAGAACCTGATTGCTTCTTGGACTGTCTATTGAAAGTTTTGACTACATTTATTGTAATTGTTAGTGGCATCAAAGTAATGAAGAAGAAGTGTTTTTTTTTAATAGACGACAGATGTTGATCTTACATATACGCTAATTTTGTCGGTTGTGTAGTGTGTAACCAGGTGTTGTGTAAATGACGTTTAAATGGCAATTATTTCATCTTCCGATCATGTTAAAAATAATACATTTCAATTTTACTTACTTACTTACTTACTTACTTACTGGCTTTTAAGGAACCCGGAGGTTCATTGCCGCCCTCACATAAGCCCGCCATTGGTCCCTATCCTGAGCAAGATTAATCCAGTCTCTACCATCATATCCCACATCCCTCAAATCCATTTTAATATTATCCTCCCATCTACGTTTCGGCCTCCCCAAAGGTCTTTTCCCCTCTGGCCTCCCAACTAACACTCTATATGCATTTCTGGATTCGCCCGTACGTGCTACATGCCCTGCCCATCTCAAACGTCTGGATTTAATGTTCCCAATTATGTCAGGTGAAGGATGCAATACGTGCAGTTCTGAATTGTGTAACTTTCTCCATTCTCCTGTAACTTCATCCCTCTTAGCCCCAAATATTTTCCTAAGAACCTTATTCTCAAAAACCCTCAATCTCTGTTCCTCTCTCAAAGTGAGAGTCCAAGTTTCACAGCCATAAAGAACAACCGGTAATATAACTGTTTTATAAATTCTAACTTTCAGATTGTTTGACAGCAGACTAAATGACAAAAGCTTCTCAATCGAATAATAACAGCCATTTCCCATATTTATTCTGTGTTTAATTTCCTCTCGAGTGTCATTTTGTTACTGTTGCTCCAAGATATTTGAATTTTTCCACCTCTTCGAAGGATAAATCTCCAACTTTTATTGTTCCATTTCGTACAATATTCTGATCACGCGACATAATCATATACTTAGTCTTTTCGGGATTTACTTCCAATCCTATCTCTTTACTTGCTTCAAGTAGAATTTCCGTTTTCCCTAATCGTTTGTGAATTTTTTTCTAACATATTCACATCATCCGCATAGACAAGAAGCTGATGTATCCCGTTCAATTCCAAACCCTCTGTGTTATCCTGAACTTTCCTAATGGCATATTCTAGAGCGAAGTTAAAAAGTAAAGGTAATAGTGCATATCCCTGCTTTTGCCCGCAGTGAATACATTTCAGTTTTAATATACAATAATTATGAAACTGGCCGAGATAATGAATAACGTAAATTTCCCGTTTAATAATTGTTTCTACTGTTAACCCGAAATATAATTAAATGAAAACACGTCTAATGAAATTATACTTCCGCTTCAGATTGCGCTTGGCTCGATTTCAAAAGTGGGCGTCAGTTTTATAACTCATTTGGAAAATCACGTGGCCATCATTTAATACTCGAGCGAAGGAGTCCATAATCTCACAGAGTTCACGCAGTCCGCCTCAGATTCGTCTGTGTTCCATTATTGATTGCCGTGGAAGACTAGATTCCCGGCGGAAGACATTAAACAATCAATTCCAAGAACTTGTAACTTCTTAAGTCTGAGTTGTGTTCCTTGTAGTTATCTCTAAACTGACTGAGGATAAATGTGTAATTTTTGAGCAATTCGACGTATCGTTTAATTTTGACATTGTAGCAGCATTTTTCTTTTTCCCCTCCTCCGAAAGGTCGTCGATTATAATTATAGTGGTTTAAAATGTCCATGAGATATATTTAATATGCAGCAGAATGAAACTGTTGGGTGTGATGCCAGGCTACAAGTGAAACACGATCGTTTAGAAGGAATCTGGTAGTGCACAGCAGCCAACTTTGTAGTTTGATTATTGTAATTACAAACACGTAACTGAGTTCATGCACACAACCTTCCGTCTGGTCTTTGTAGAGGACTCATTACTGTGACTAATGCCTACAGAAACGCGGCGAGATTCCAGCATTCTCATCATTCCCAGACTCCTCTTTCCCTTCCTTTAACTACGCATCTTCTGCATCAACATTCTTATCAGTTTCATCATTTCCATAAACAATCACAATCATTTTACTTACCCTCACTTTCATCATTGTCATCCTCACCTACCTCATCATCCTTCTCATCCCCACCTTCTTCATCCTTACATTACTCATCCTCACCTTCCTCATTCTTACCCTACTCATCTTTATCTTTCTCGTCCTTACCTTACACATCCTCACGTTACTCATATTCAGCTTCATCATTTTTACTCTACTTCTCCTCCTACTTGTCTTACTAGTTATCACCTTCTTATCCTTACCTTACTCATCATCTTTCTCATTCTTACCATACTCATTCTCGCCTTCCTTCTTGCCCTACTCATCCTTATCCTACTAATCCTCACATTTCTTACCTTTACCCTACTCATCCTCACCTTTTTGGTTACTGTTCTACTCGTCCTCACGTCCTTATTATCATACTCATCCACACCCCAATCATCCTCACCTTCCTCATCCTTATCCTACTCATCACTTTTCTCATCATCGTCCAACTCGTCGTCATCTTTCTCGTCATTGCCCTATTCATTCTCACCTACTTCATCCTTATCATACCCATCCTCATCTTCCGTGTCATTTCCCTACTCACTCTCACTTCCTCGTTTTTGTTCTATTCATCCTCACATTCTTCGTCATTGCCCTACTCATTCTTACCTTCCTTATCCTTATCCAACTCATCCTCACCTTCCTCATCATTGTCCTACTCATCCTCACCTTTCTTACCTTTACCTACTCAGTCTCACTTTCCTCATCTTTACCCTACTTGTCATCACCTTCCTCATCATTTCCTTGCTCATCCTCAACTTCATCCGTACCCTACCCATCCTCTCTTTCCTTGTCATTGCCCTACTCGTCCTCTCCATCATCCTTATCCTACTCATCTTCACCTTCCTTGTCATTGTCCTAATCATCCTCGCCTTCCTCATCCTTACCCTACTTATCTTCACTTTCCTTGTCATTTCCCTACTCATCCTCACTTTCCTCATCCTTACCCTACTCATCTTCATCTTCATTCTTACCCTACTCATCCTAACCTTGTCATTGCCCTACTCATCCTTACCATCCTCATCCTTACCCTACTCATCTTCACCTTGTCATTGCCCTACTCATCCTTACCTTCCTCATCCTTACCCTACTCATCCTCACCTTATCATTGCCCTACTCATCCTCACCTTCCTCATCCTTACCCTACTCATCTTCATCTTCATTCTTACCCTACTCATCATAACCTTCCTCATCCTTACCCTACTCATCTTCACCTCCATTCTTACCCTACTCATCCTCACCTTCCTCATCCGTACCCTCATCTTCATTCTTACCCTACTCATCCTCACCTTCATTCTTACTCTACTCATCATCACCTTCCTCATCCGTACCCTATTCATCCTCACCTCCATTCTTACCCTACTCATTATTACCTTCATTCTTACCCTACTCATCATCTTCCTCATCCGTACCTTGCTCATCCTCACCTTCATTCTTACCCTTCTCATCCTCACCTTCCTCATCCGTATCCTACTCATCCTCACCTTCATTCTTACCCTACTCATCATCTTCCTCATCCGTACCCTACTCATCCTAACCTTCCTCATCCTTACCCTACTAATCTTCATCTTCATTCTTACCCTACTCATCCTAACCTTCCTGATCCTTACCCTACTCATCTTCACCTCCATTCTTACCCTACTCATTCTCACCTTCATTCTTACCCTACTCATCATCTTCCTCATCCGTACCCTACTCATCCTCACCTTCATTCTTACTCTACTCATCATCACCTTCCTCATCCGTACCCTACTCATCCTCACCTTCATTCTTACCCAACTCATCCTCACCTTCCTCATCTTTACTCTCCTCTTTCTCAATATCTGTCCTCTGAATCATCTTAATCATAATCAGTCTTCATGTTTCATTCTCCTCACCCACATTCTTCTTATAAACTTCTCTCCTCATTACTGATTGATTAATAATCATAATCATCACTGTTATCTTTCATAACGTTTTAATGGTGACCATTACCATCAGTATCATCACCATGAGTAGTTTTGTAGGTTGTGTCAAACTCGTACTCCCGTTTCCCCTCGATCTAAGTCTGGTTTTAGACTCCCATAGTAGTCTGTTTTCATAAGCAGTCACAAACAATTCTTTTCAGTTTTATGTATTTTTTTTTCGGTTGAGAGTAACAAATTTCAGCTCAATTTCTTGTTTAAAGAATGTTTTTTCCATCGCTCGTCAACCGGACTTCGGACGTTAAAGGTTAATGGTATTGAAAATACTTTCAATTCCCGCCTGAATTGTTATTTATACTATGATTGTGGACACATTTTTCACTAACTCTTACCGAAGAGAGGTTTGAAAGTGGCAGCACTTCCTGCTCTGGAGCGTCCGATGCGACGTGTTCTGGGAGGGGAATCTGAAATGAAAAGTTGAGTTATGCAACGGCCAGCGTGCAGCGCCATCTTTCTCGCGGCTGCCGTCTGGTCGGTCAGTCACTCTCCCTACTATCACGGCGCGCAAGTAGGTCAGTGGTTGCTGCTTACGTGCACTCGCTGTCGGATCTTGACTTTGCCAGCGCCTCTACTACCCATCCTGCTGACATTCGCTTCTTTCTATCATTCAGACTTTCCGGATTTTATTCCCAGTTCCTGGAAACAAAATATGTGCAGTTAAATCGCTCTTACTACCCATAGGACGGTCAAAACGCAATAGCGGTAAATTCTGGGTTGTTGAGTGCCATTACTTAACTACAAAACTTTTAAGGAACTTGGAGGTTCATTGCCGCCCTCACATGAGCCTCCCATCGGTCCCTGTCCTGAGCAAGATTAATCCAGCCCCTACCATCATATCCCACCTCCCTCAAATCCATGTTAAGGGGTAGGTGCAGCTTACAGCAGTAAAATTTTTTAAAATATTCAACATTTTTCCACCATTACTCTACCTTGGACAATAATGAAAATTGCTATGTGTAAAATACTATCCTTCTGCTATATGAAAAAAAAAATACGATTTAAAAAAATATTTATATATATTTTTTTCAAAATTCAAAATGGTGGGAGTTTACTGTGCAGTGATGAAGCGTTTCCCTCATAACTCATAAACTTGTCAGCTTTTTCATGTTTTCTCTCTTTTATTTTATTGCTGAAACTCATGTTTACAATATCATGCTCTTTCAACAACATTCCTTAATAAATAATATTTTTTGTGTTAGAAGAAAATACTGATATTTCCCCATTTTTTAAAATGAATTTACTTTTATCGGACAATCTATCAAAGGTATAGAAGTGATCTTTTCCTTCATATTGTAGATATGACATGCATAAATACACACAAACAATGTCTTCACAGAATGTTGGATAGTTTTCTAGTTATGTGGGAAACGCTTCATCACTGCACAGTGAATTGAATTTTGGAAAAAAAAAAAAAAAAAAAACAATTTTTTTAAATCGTAAAAATATTTTTTTTTTCTTACAGCAGAAGCACAGTGTTTTACACATACTAATTTTCATTATTGTACAAGATACAGCAATGGAGGAAGAAAATGTTGAATATTTCAAAATTTTACTGCTGTAAGCTGCACCTGAGCCCCTTAATATTCTCCCATCAACATTTCGACCTCCCCAAAAGTCTTTTTCCCTCAGGTCTCTGAACTAACACTCCATACGGATTTCTGAATTCACCCATACGTGCTACATGTCCTGCCCATTTCAAACGTCTGGATTTAATGTTCCTAATTATGTTAGGTGAAAAATACAATGCTTGCAGTTCTGCGCTGTGTAACTTTCTTCATTGTCCAGTAGTTATATCAGTGTTACTGTTGTTATATTATTATTATTATTATTATTATTATTATTATTATTATTATTACTGCCGCTGTTGTTGCGGGAATGTCATTATAGATGAGACGCTGGTAAATTTGTTTTCATCAAACTATTCTAGAAAAATGCTAGAATTTTGTTATTACAGTGGAAAGGTTTTAATGATAGAAGGAAACGTAGCTAAGCTGACAATTTTCTGCATGTTAATGTGGTGCTTCTCTCAGCCCGTTGTGAGACTTAAGATTTATGTTTAGCTATGAAATTAGTGTGGAGTACTAACAAAATGTTCTCTCTTTGCAGGTAAGTTATGTTATTAGCAGTCTACGTGGATTGGTGATGTTGGTGAGTACATTACTTCCCTCTTTGTGGTGAAGTAAGTATAGCTACCTTGTACTTAATCCGAGATTAAAAACCATTGAGCCCTTCATTCTAGACTTACAAATTTAGAAGAACAGGTGCAGGTAGCCTACCATTGCTTTTCACGTATTCTTTTTTTTCTGAATGCCTAATCCGGCGTGAACTTACCCAACGTCCATAACAAGACTTTTCTATGACTAATACCAAATGCATGGTTCAACTCACGTAACTTTATGTTGTCACTACGTCGGCCTTCTACCATAAGGCAATAATTGTATAAGGTGGACATAGGATAAATATCCATGCCATAGATGGGATTTAAGGGGGGTGATGGGTGAAATTTATATTTTCTACATTTTTCAAGCTACGTCCTTGATTTTTTGTACACATAATCAAAGTGTGATAGGTGTGGTGAAGTTTCATTTCCGTGAGTGAATTAGTTTCCGAACTATTAAGAAATATCTTTTATATCTTAAAAATTTGGCCTGAAGAAATTTTAAATTGGAAGGCTTAATTTTGTAGGTAATTAATTAACATTTTTATAGAAAAATGATCTCTTTTTTGCTGTATTTCTGGAATGGCCAAATTTACATTACTATTAGTATTTATTTATTTAACCTGGTAGAGATAAGGCCATCAGGCCTTCTCTGCCCCTCTACCAGGGGATTACAACTATAATATGAACAATAAAATTACAATTAACATTAAATTTACAATTACAATTACAATAAAAATTAAAGTACGACAAGATTGCCTGATTAATGAAAGCTAGACAATTTATCATAGAAGTTAAGAAGAAAGAATATTTTTGTATTTACTGAATTACAAATTAAACCTAGAATAACAAAATTATATAGTGATGAAATTACCATATATTGAGATATTTTGTGATAGATTAAGAGAACTATTTACAAGAAACCATGTCTGAACGAGTCTTAATTACTGACCAAGTGCCTAGTAAATTTGCGTTTGAATTCAGTTTTATTTCGACAGTCCCTGATGCTAGCAGGTAACGAATCCCAGAGTCTTGGCAGGGCTATTGTGAAAGAGGATGAGTATGAGGAGGTGCGATGGGATGGTATTGTTAGTATTGTTTCATGGCGAGAGCGTGTGTTCAGATTGTGGTGGAAAGAAAGGTAAGTGAAGCGAGACGACAGGTACGAAGGAATAGAAGAGTTCAAGATTTCGAAGAGAAGGAGAAGTGAATGTAAATTTCTTTTCTTATCTAGTTTAAGCCAACCTATTGCTTCCAGGGATGGGGTAATATGATCATATTTACGAACATTGCTTACAAAACGTACACACAAATTATGGGCACGTTGAAGTTTCATTTTGTTGTCGCTGGAAAGGTCAGTGAGTAAAATGTCAACATAGTCAAAATAGGGAAATACAAGCGTCTGCACAAGGGACTTTTTTAAGCAAGAGGGGAAAATGAATATTTACCCTTTTTAGCACATGGATAATAGAATATACTTTTCTGCAGGTTTCTGTGATTTACGTTAATTTAGCAAATAAATTTACATAGCCTAGATATTGTAATACATGTTTTTGCACGAATAAGTTTTCGATTGAACGCTCAGTTACGTAAATAATAATAATAAAAAAAAAATAATAATAATAATAATAATAATTCCTCTGATAGTCATTTTGCAGACCTAGATCTACTGCTACTAATTCCACAATTTGGGATATCTGGCCGACATCTACGGCTGACCATTAGGATCCAGAATAAAAAGCAGAGGTTAAAGGTTGGTTCACAATTAACCGTGAACGGAAACAACAACGAGAACGGAAATAATGTTAAAATAAATGTATTTAAATGTAATCATTCACAATAGTTAATTGTGAATGCTCACATTTAAATACATTTATTTTAACAATATTTTCGTTCTCGTTCTCGTTGTAGTTTCTGTTCTCGGTTTATTGTGAATCAGCCTTAACTTAAAAATAAAATACAATATGATTTGCGGAGAGAATACAAAACAATGATAAATTTAAAAATAAAGTACAATTTGATTTCGGAGGAACATGAGATGAAAGCACAATGAAGAATAATGAAATGAAGTAATAGTAATATGCGTTACAAGAGCGGTATGTTGAAGTTTTCATGTTCAAGGAAAAGTTTGAAAAGGCGAAACGTAGTTGAGCTTTTTTAATTTCCGAGAATTGAAAGAAAACATACCGCTCGTGTATCGTACATTATTTTGTGCGAAGATCGTTTATTACATACCTGAAAGAGGAATTTCTAATTAGTTGCAATGAAATCTCCATCTTGGTTTCTGTTCAATGACGGCAAATTTGCAAAATAAAAATATCTATCTTCAACATTGTTGCTTTAAAATGTTTTCTGTGTTTACTATACTCCAGCAGGTCGTGATATACGTCTGTCTTTTTTTCCCCCAGTCTATAAATGCGAACTTAAAACAAACGGTAAGGTTATGTAATGATTTATTTTTCATTTTAATATTTTAACAATATTATTTATATAACATATTGCAGTAATAACATCGGCATCTGGAATCTTGTTGATTTTTTCACGGCTTCCTTAATGTTACTTGCATCACGAATGCAGTAACTTTAGTGGAGTTGTAGAGTTTACTTAATTTTTGCAAATATTTAAAAACAATAATTAACAGTGCAATTTAGGTGAAATTGCAGTGGTAAGTTTCCAATTTATAATTATTACTATGTTAAACGTCTCTAAAAATAATATGTTAAAAGCCTAAAGCAGTAAAATCAATATGTCACTTAAGCGATAAGAAGAAGGAAATTGTTATGTGCGTTAGGTTGGGAATACTGAATGTGGAATTTTAGACTTTCCGCGGATTGGTTTTGTGCGGAATTCAAGCAAATACGCACGATCTCGCACAAATAATATTACGTAGTGTTATACAAGTGATTGTGTAAAATGGATAATGAATCTCTCAATATCATTAGACAAATTTTGTTAATGTCCTCATTACAAAATTTAAGAGAAAGGAGAACAGTTTGGTTAACTTAAATGAAGTTCCCCTAGCGCATATTTTTTCTTGTGCAAAAAAATAATTATTATAAACTTAGACTGAATTGTTGTATATTTCTATTTGTGATTTTATTCTGAAATAAACACCCTTTAATTTTTAAGTAAAATTATAATTTTTTGGTATAGGTATGCTTACATTATTTTTAATTAACGGATACACCTATATATGAACAAAATCCGTCCAATAGTGCAGAATAAATCGCTTGTAGAGGTGCAAACAAACCGTATACCATAAACAAGTTTTTTTGGTGACATGTAGGCCTATATTTCAAAAGTGTATTTTTGTGAAAATCTGGAAATCGACTTTTTGCAATAGTACTATGCTTTCTTTTTATATCTTATATATATATATTTTGAACTGGTAATGGAAATTGCGGGAAAACGGCTGAACGGATTTTAATAAATGACCCCTCATTTTGAAGCTTGGAACCCAAGTTTTTCGGAAAAATAGTAGTGGTCAGTGAAATGTCAATTTTCCTACATCATTTTCCTTTTTTCCAAAATCCATTTTTCGTCAGTTTTGAGAACTAATTAATTGCATTCACGGCCGACTTGTTGTTCGCTTCGCTTTTTTGTAAAGGAGAAGCGAAGCGAGGCGAGCGTCAAGTTAGTCGTGTTGCATTTCAGAATAAAACAAAACACATACTACAGTAAACAATATTACACGAAGGCCATGAACTGCAAGAATGCTGACATATTTAGAGCTCAAATTAAATTGGTTATTAAAAACTTAACTTACTAAAAATAATTTACAGGTTCGATTCTGTGGTGTGTAATTTTCTGGGTACAGCTGTGTATTGGATATTAAAAACTACAAAACTTGAGGTGGTTTGATGACATTATTACCATTAGAAATGAAATATTATTGTAGTTAATGCCATGATGTGACTATTTTTCATTAATTATACATATTAATGCTATATTGATGATATGAAAGTGAAACGTTTTGGGGTTATATAAGTAGATGTAGAGAATAACTTAAATTAGATTTTGATTTCTATATTTTACTGAGTGGCGGCTATATAGTATATGTTACTGAAAGGTACAAAACTTACGTAAGATAATATTATTAAAAATAAAATATTTTTATAATTATTAATCAAGTGGGGTTGGGTCTTTTTCATATATTTAATGGCGGTGTGGTGTAGATATTTATATGCTTGGTTCTCTTCAGTATTGGCTCGAGAGAGTATCTTTCATTGTTATGGAAGCAAATAACTTTCCGAATGTCTGGTATTCTTCATTGAAAATAAATCTGAAAAATGTTTATTTGAACGTCTAATGAACTTAGTTTGCAGCATTTGCTGCACAAGCCACTAGTATTACATAATGAAAAAGAAAAAGAAAAACAAAAATAGTTACAATTCCTACACTGGATAGTGTATGAGGAAATACCCTACCTTCGGTACTGGTTTTTAGATTTTGCACAGAGACGAAATCCGTCAGAAGAAGCGAGCGATGTTTTCGGCACGAAGTTTTGGATGCCTGCCCTCGTGTTCGATGGCTCGTTTCTTTCGCAGTAAAGGTTGCCTGATGTCGCAACTTGTTGTTCAGTAGTGGTTTGTTTCTGCGCGGCGTGCAGAGAGCGACAGAGATAGATATGGAGGCCTAGAAAACGGTCCTTGACTTCCAAACCTAACCTAAACCCTCAACTCCGCACTGCCTAATCTTGGTTGCTAGAACAATGCTACGATTACATAAGCTTTCTTTCACATTCTTCGTGCAGGAACTGGCGTTTGGATAAAGCATACTGAGTAAAAGGAAAAAATGTCCCTTTCTCAACTTGAAAACCTCTTCCGGTATGTCAGTGTTAAATGTAATTTTGTTGCGATAAAATTAAATGAAGATATGAGAACGGACTTTCTATTCGAAATAATACTGAACCGAAAATCTTGTAATACAATTTTCAGTGTATGATATATCGGAGGAATTATCGAGCCCAATAGATATTACTTCCGGAGTCTCACAGGGAAGTGTCTTGGGGCCCCTTCTGTTCCTGGTTTTTGTAAATGATCTGCCAGTTATAACATCTTGTCCAGGGTTCGCTTATTCACGGATGATTATATCGTATACAGGGAAATAAAAAATTATGAAGATAGTACTCTTCTTCAGAATGACCTCAATAGAATAAACGATTGGGCAATGGCCAACAAAATGAAAATGCATACATATACACATATTTTCTTAACGTCTGCAGTTATCGAGCAGATACATGTATTAAGTACATTTATTTAATGGTTACCTTCTTCATATAGGCCTATGTGAAACAGTTTCTAAACAATTCACTGTGCACATTTATTTTTTTTTTAACGAAACTAAACATTCAACAGTAGATTTTGGATATTGTACCATGTCCTGGAGCTTAACATTTCCATCGTTTCGAAACTACATACAGGTTTCATCATCAGGGCAAATAGATACGTCCTGGAGGTTCACCTGTACAGTGTTTGGAGTAGCCAAACACAAGAGGAAAACAGATTGGATGGCCCTTCTGATCGTACCAGTTATCCCTGATGATGGAACCTGTATGTAGTGCCCGCAAAATTTTAAATCGGAAAAATTTTTCCGCATTAAGCATTTTTTTCTTACTGACTTCGCTAGGTATTATGTAGGCCTAGGCTATATTATTAGTTCGTGTTGAAGTGAAACAAGTTTGTATTGCATACTGCATTGTATGTGATGTCTCAGAAAAAATTATGGTATTTCATTAACTTCCGAGCCCTCATAATAAGTGCTGGAACTGTGAACTACTGGAAATATAGCACACAATTTTTTGTACGAATTATAACATTCTGATAACACTACATTCTTATGTTCTAGCTCTGCTCTAAATGAATTGCATGCTATAACCAACGATATTCTATCACAGATGGCTTTAAGGTTTGAATCTAATGGTTTTTTTAATTAATCAAGAAAAGACTATCAACATAACCTTTAGCCTAAATCATCTAATAAAAAAGGACAACATACAAAACTATACCAAATTTCTAGGACTTTTTATAGACTCCAGTTTAACATGGGAAAAACATATCGAATATATATGCACACAGTTATCAAGAGTTATATATTTATTAAAGAAATTAGTGACTTGCGTTTCTCAAAATTATTTAAGATATGCCTACTTTTTGTTCTTTCAGTCCATAATCCGATATGCCTTAATTTTCTGGGAAATGTACCAAAATTGAGAGTGCCTTGATTTTGCAAAAGAAAGGCATTAGAATTCTATGTCAACCAAACTAACTTGAACATTGCCGACCACTTTCCATATAATCACAGAAATTAAGTCTTAAATCTATTTATACATACGACCTAGTCCTTTACACTCGACATAACATAGCCAATTACTCATTAGTAGCCAATATAGATGATCATGAAATTAGAAATACTGAACAAATTAACATTCCATTCAGTAGATTATGTAAGACTAGTACAAATTTTTGTCATGGAGATGAAATTATATAATAAACTTCCCACTCAATATTATGTTACCAATTAGTCTCTATTTTCAAAACTAGATTTTATAATTGGCTTTTAATTAATCCTTTCTACTCTGTAGATGAGTTTTCTTAACATAAATTCATTTGAATTTTTTTTAATGAATAAAGTTTTTTACATTTAATTACAAATAATACATTAAGAGTGAAGTGTTTTCATTGAGTTTTAGAGTCTCAAAAATATATATTTTTTTCATTGTTCTAATTAAACCTTACTGTTTTCAGTTATATATGTATTACAATTGTATTGTTTTTCCCCTTCTGTATTGATACGAAGCCTATCACTGTATGTCTAATGGCTTAATAAATTGAATTGAATTGAATATCATAAATGAAGATCATATCTTCTAATGTGTAATGCATTGCCACGAACTAAACTACACTGAGTGGAAGTCAGCTGTTTACTAATACTCCAACATCGACGTTCCTTCAGCCTGTGTTATCTGTCCATATTACGCAACACAAAACCTTCCTACGCTTGATCCAGGGCAATTTCTTCGGAAGTCGCATTCTATCTATATCAGAAAAAGGCTGACGGCATTTTATCTTAGCGAAACTTGTTTCCTGGCAGATGTTCTGTAATTAGCAATAAGAATATTTTTTTCTCAGCAAGCCTCAATAAGCCTAAACTCGATCGTAAGGGAAAAGTAATGAAAATAATATGTAGACAAAACGAACCTCGATAAAATGCGAAAAGTGATCCTATCATGTAACTCTCAAGGTCTTAGAAATTGAGGCAAGCAAAGAAAGAAATGGCTAGAAATCATAACAGATCATTCAGGCCTAACACTGGTCGGTTGGTAGTGATGATGATGGTGATGATGTAATTTTAAGCGAGATGATTGGTGAAATATATATTTTTTACATTTTTTTTCAAGCTATGTCCTTGATTTGTTGTACACATGATCATAGTGTGATAGATAATGATGTGAAGTTTCATTTCTGTGAGTCATTTAGTTCCCGAGTTATTAACGAAAATATTTTGAAAATTTTGCATATTTCAAAATGAAATTTGTCGCTCAGTTTTTCAGTAAAATGTCTGAAATTTTTCTTTTTGTAAGAACAGTGATATATTAAAAAAAAAACAATAGGTATTACTTTTCATATATCTTTGCTACAAAATGGGGAAAACAATTATATCCACTGCATTACAAAAGATAAAAATTCTCCATTGTCACTATAAATATTTAATTTTTTATTTTAAAAGTATTAATGTAATCATAGAATATATATATTATTTTAATGTACCGAAGTACATATGAAGTTTCCATGCAGATATTCTGCGTCATCGTACGATGAAAGAGTAGTGGAACGGAGAAAAATTCTCTCCGGCACCGGGACTTCAACCCACGTTTTCAGTTCTACGTGCTGATGCTTTATCCACTAATCCACACCGGATTCCCATCCCGGGGTCGGATCGAATCGTCTCAGTTTAAGTTCCACCTCTTGGGTTCCCTTTAGTGGCCTGCCCTCTGCACTACGTCATAGATGTCTATGAACGTAGGACAATCTCCACACATGTGTTGAGGTGCACTCGTTATGAGTGACTAGTTGGCCGGGATCCGACGGAATAAGCGCCGTCTTAAATCACGAAGTGATTTACGCATATCATATATATTATTTTAATGTACCGAAGTACATATGAAGTTTCCATGCAGATATTCTGCCTGTGCCGGAGAGAACTTTTCTCCGTTCCACTACTCTTTAATCGTAGAATCCAAATGCTATCTTGTTTACCACGATATATTATACAAAATGCAGTAAAAGTTTCATGTTCCTAGCATCAAAATTGTAAGAGTCTTTACACTTCGAACGTGACGAAATGTGCTAAAAAAAGCGTGAGAAAACAGGTTGTAAAATTTGCATGGAATTAAAATTCAAGGGTGCAGCCATTTATATATTGCGTAATTTTTATGCTTTCGAGCGCCGCAGAGCATTGGAACTTGCTCACCGTATAAATAAGACATTGCTGATTACATTTTCACAACAAAACGAAAATGCGATTTTTTACTGAAAATGACCAAAATTTCACCCGTCTTTCTCCTTAAGGCTATGTTCAAATGTGTACTGCCTTCGGTAATAAAATGACGTTATCTTTCCTATAAACTAACAACGAGAAAAATGTTTTTTCTGTCACAAGAAATGTACCTAAGTTACGAAAAAATATTGTAACTAATAAATCACCCAGAACGACTGGTGAACTGTACACAGAGAATATTATTGTGATGTACCGAAGTACATATGATATTTCCGTGTAGGAATTCTGCATTGCCATATGATATGCGTAAATAATCACTTAGTGATTTAAGACGGCGCTCATCCCGTCGGATCCCGGCCACTTAGTCACTCGTAATGAGTGCACCTCTGCACATAGTGTGTTGGACATTGTGCACTGTCACACATCTGTGACACAGTGCATGAGGGTTGGCCACTAAAGGGAAACTAAGAGGTGGAGCTTAAACTGAGAGGATTCAATCCGGCATCGGAACTGGAATTCGGTGTGGCTTAGTGGATAAAGCATCAGCACGTAGACCTGAAAACCCGGGTTCGAGCCCCAGTGCCGGAGAGAAATTTTCTCCGCTCCACCCATCCTTCATCATATATACAGAGAGTTGCGAAAAAGTCTTTGTAACAGTTACAAATCAAAACAATTGCAATAGAATGATTATGGATGTATTTCAGGGCACATACTTTTAAATTTCCCGCCAAACACAACACAACAGAGATTTTACATTAGCAGGATATCATGCGTAGAATCTGCAACTTTGAACTTTTATGCCACTTTCGCTGGGAACAGCCTGGTAGTCTCTCTCCTGATGTCGTTTCTCAAGCCCGACGCTTTACCGCTGTCTGAATCCCTACATCGTCCACGCGCAGGGACCAAATCTGTCGCTCCGAGTTGGGAAAGCAACTTCTGTAGTCGCATCCAGCCTTTATATAGGCTTACTGTACTGGCGAAAATCTGCGGCATCCCTTCTTAAAGAGAGATAGAATAGAGGACATTCAGTTTTCCTTCTATCTGTGCTTAGGAGCGTGCTTCCGAACTTCTCATTTCAAGTTTCTCTGTCCACACAGTATGCGACAAGGACTTTGGGGAGGGGTCCCTTGCGTGAATCTTTTAATTGGTGATCTAATGCCATGCTGATTACATGACCCGGGACTCCCGCACATTCTGTGTATTTAATTTGCATCTTCATAATACTGTGGTTACAAACTTACTTACAAATGGCTTTTAAGGAACCCGCAGGTTCATTGCCGCCCTCACATAAGCCCGCCATCGGTCCCTATCCTGTGCAAGATTAATCCACTCTCTATCATCATATTCCACATCCCTCAAATCCATTTTAATATTATCCTTCCATCTACGTCTCGGCCTCCCCAAAGGTCTTCTTCCCTCCGGCCTTCCAACTAACACTCTATATGAATTTCTGGATTTGCCCTTTCGTCCTGCATGCCCTGCCCATCTCAAACGTCTTGATTTAATGTTCCTAATTATGTCAGGTGAAGAATACAATGCGTGCAGTTCTGTGTTGTGTAACTTTCTCCATTCTCCTGTAACTTCATCACTTTTAGCCACAAATATTTCCCTAAGAACCTTATTCTCAAACACCCTTAATCTCTGTTCCTCTTTCAAAGTGAGAGTCCAAGTTTCACAACCATACAGAACAACCGGTAATATAATTGTTTTATAAATTCTAGCTTTCAGATTTTTTGACAGTAGACTAGATGACTAAAACTTCTCAACTGAATAAAGACAGACATTTCCCATATTTATCCTGCGTTTAATAAATTTTTATTTTACTTTAAATTCTCTGGCATTTATTGAATTACAATGGAACAGATGCAATAAAATAGTAAAGTGACTCCGTAATATTTTGTATCTTGCAACACTTTCACTAGAACAAGTAAAAGCAACATTTAGCTAAAATTAAAATGTTCAAATCCAAGAATTTTCATGTATATTTACAAAAAGTTAACTTATCTCTTTCTCCTCTATGGTTACAGCAATGTAACACTGTAAAAAAAAAAATTATAGGAGATACATTAGTTGGCGAGATGCAAAGAGATCATGGAAGAATTCCAAGAAACAGAACATTAGTAAACAAGCATCGAACAATTTACGATCTTACTGAAGTCTACACTAAATTCAGGCAAGAGAATTAGTCTTTACACAACAATCTACACTCTGTTATTTGCACATTACAAGATGGTGATTCAGAAAAAGAAAAGTTGTAAAATGACAAATTGCATGGAATCAGTACAGCATAATAAGTATATAGCGTACACATCCCCACAGGAAGGAAATGGTGTCATGTGTCATGAAATTAAGACGTACTCATAATAGATATTATGTTTCTTATTTTTCTTTTAGTTGGTTATTTAAGAACGCTGTATCAACTGATATGTTATTTAGCGTCCATGGAATTAGTGATAGTGAGACAAGGCCTAGACTTCGTCGTAGATTACGTGATATTCGCCTTACAATTGGGGAAGACCTCGGAAAAACCAAACCAGTTAATCAGCTCAAGCTGGAATCGAAGCCACGTCTGAGGGCGGTTCTGTATCATTGACAAACTCCTCTACCGACTGAACTGTGACGCCGGTGGTTCTCTTATGTGTTTCGCAAAAATTCAGTTCTTGTAATAATGTTGCCCGTTTATATTTGTTTATATTTTATTTTCTTCAACTCTCACTGAAAAGAAGCATACAAAGTAAGTAATTAAGTCAAATGATAAGATAAACTTTCGTTTTCGGAATTGCATGGAAGGAATTGTTCATAATGCCGAGAAGTAATACATTTCACTTAATTTTGTGTTTTATACGATTTGCACAAATTCATATAGTGTAGCTATTCTGATATTACAAAGACGGGATAAATCGCAATATAGGGAACGCCAGTAGGGGAAGTTGTCCCCACCCAGATGAAATGTGTATTCGACACAACACTCGCCTATCACGTAGAGTGTCTGATGAGCTAGTAGTGGAAAAGTGGAAGGGGCCGTGGGCGGAGCTTCTACGTTCGCTATATTGCGATTTGCCCCAAAGACGTAAAGCCAACCCCTTATCGATCCAGAGGGTGGCGAGAGATAGTGGAAATGTTTACAGGCAATCGACATTAATGACAGTAGGGATGCCAGTCCTACGTGCCCTTCGCATTTACCCCCAAGGAAATAGCCTACTTCTTGTGCTCATATCTGTTAGACATTGAGTAAATCCCAGAGCCATCTTGCGGCCGAAGTATTAGATCCATTAGGAATCGAGCCCGCGAACTTCTGACTCGGACATTATAAACACTTTTATAAATATTATTTTACTAGGAGAATCTGCAATTAAAAGTGACAGAAATGTAAATTATTAGTACTTTATCATGAAGCCATAAGTATATTAGTTGTTTCTCGGGGATTATGGCACTAGGGGCCTACTTCATAAAAGTACAATTGCACATTGTTACGCAGGAACGTTGACATGTTTAATACCGTATTATAAAATTGTAAGGCTCAAATGCTGGAGCAAGTTTTCAGACGAAAGCTTTTCCTCAGAAACGTTGACATGTTTAATACCGTATTATAAAATTGTAAGGCTCAAATGGTGGAGCAAGTTTTCAGACGAAAGCCTTTCCTCAGGAACGTTGACATGTTTAATACTGTATTATAAAATTGTAAGGGTCAAATGCTGGAGCAAGTTTTCAGACGAAAGCCTTTCCTCAGGAACGTTGACATGTTTAATACCGTATTAATAAAATTGTAAGTCTCAAATGGTGGAGTCAGTTTTCAGACGAAAGCCTTTCCTCAGGAACGTTGACATGTTCAATACCGTATTATAAAACTGTAAGGCTCAAATGCTGGAGCAAGTTTTCAGGCGAAAGCCTTTCCTCAGGAACCTTGACATGTTTAATATTGTATTATAAAATTGTAAGGCTCAAATGCTGGAGCAAGTTTTCAGACGAAAGCCTTTCCTCAGGAACGTTGACATGTTTAATACCGTATTATAAAATTGTAAGGCTCAAATGCTGGAGCAAGTTTTCAGACGAAAGCCTTTCCTCAGAAACGTTGACATGTTTAATACCGCATTATAAAATTGTAAGGCTCAAAGTTTTCAGACGAAAGCCTTTCCTCAGGAACGTTGACATGTTTAATACCGTATTAATAAAATTGTAAGTCTCAAATGCTGGAGCAAGTTTTCAGACGAAAGCCTAGAGGAAGGAAGATGAATAAAAAGAAGATTGAACTCATTACTTAAAATTTTAGTATAATCCGATCTCCTATCTGCCTGTCCCGTCGGATATTAAGGAATTATGGGTAGTTTAGACCACTCCAGGTCGTATTCGCTTCCGGTGTCGTTCTCTTTCACTGCTTTCTATTTATGACTTCGCACGCTGCCGTCTTCATTAACTCCACGAATGTCATAAGGAAATGTACTTCCCGAACGTCCTGGGCACATAGTTCTGCGATAGTAAAATTATCGCTAGATTAATAACTGCTGTGTGCCACAGAGGAATCGAGGTCAGTGCTGGGGATTGCTCCCTTCGTTTCCGTCAGCCGCCGTACTGCTGCGCTCGGCTGGTGGATTTCGCAACCTCGCTACTATCCGGCCTGCGTGAGCTGTGTTGTTGCTTCAGTTCTACATATTTCTAGCTAATATGCCAAAATATCACTTTGACGTTAACAAGTTTCCTACAGCCCGCTTCCGACAGTCCACATGTTCACCTGTAAATGTCTGTCATAATTACAAACTGTTTAGGTCTAATTACATTATCATGCCAGAATATCTTGCTACTGCTACTACTTCGACTATTTCATTTTTACTGGTACTATTCTTACCACTATTTTCACCAGCTCTTTCTATTTTTCAACCGTACTTGTCATATTGATACTTCTACGATTGTTTTCCTTCTACGTTGATTCTGATACCATTATTTTCCCGACTATTACTTCTCATACTGATACTCCCAGCTTATTATTTCTTTCAGTTTACTCATATATAATACTTTTCTGGTTATTGCTTCTCATACTACTACTTTTTCAGCTAGTTTCTTTCGCTTTTACTACTTATATACTACTTTGGTTATTATTTCTCACACTATTACTTTCCTAGCTACTGTTTCTTTTACTTTTACTGCTTATACTACTTTCCTGGTTATTACTTCTCATACTACTATTTCTCAGCTATTGTTTCTTTTACTACATATTTACTACTTTCCTGGTTATTACTTCTCAGAATGCTACTTTTCCAGCTACTGTTTCTTTTACTACTTAAATACTACTTTATTGCAGGGGCGTATTTTGCGGGCTACCGGAGCTACCGGCGGTAGCCCAAGGAAATTACAAAAGAAAAAGTTTATAATATAACATAATGTAATAATTTTGTATTATTAGTTTTACCATAGTAATTAAAATTAAAGTAATTGTTAGATATATTTTGTGTAATAATAGGGTCAGCGGTAGCCCAAACCCTTTAACCAGTATACGCCACTGCTTTATTGGTTATTACTTCTCATACTACTGTTTTCCAGCTACTGTTCCTTCCTGGTTACTTTTCATACTACTACTTTTCCAGCTACTGTTTCTTTTACTTTTAATAATATACTATTTTCCTGGTTATTACTCCTCATACTACAAGTTTTCCAGCTACTGTTTCTTCTTGGTTATTACGTCTCATACTACTATTTTCTAGCTACTGTTTCTTTTACTACTTATACAGTATTACTTGTTATTATTTCTCATACCACTACTTTTCTAGTTCCTGTTTCTTCCTGGTTAGTACTTTTTATACTATTACTTTTCCAGTTACTGTTTCATTTTGGTTATTACTTTTACTACTACTTTTCCAGCTACTGTTTCTTCCTAGTTATTACTTCTCATATTACAACTTTTCCAGCTACTGTTTTTACTTTTACTACTTATGTACGATTTTTCTTTTTATTGCTTCTCATCCTACTATTTTTTCAGCTACTGTTTTACTTATACTACTTTTTTTTACGTCCAGATACTGTTTCTTTTACTTTTGCCACTGACACCACTGATTTCCAACGTTATTACTCTCCATACTGATACTTTTTCGACTACTACTACTACTACTACTGCTACTGCTACTGCTACTGCTGCTGCTGCTGCTGCTGCTGCTTTCTTTGTTATTACCTCTCTTACTGATATTTTTCCTACCGCTGTTTATTTTAATTTTACTTTTGATACCACTAGTTTCCTGATTATTACATAATATGTATATACTAATACTATTGTGACTACTATTTCTTGTACTTTTATCTCTCATACTGCTATTTTCCCAGTTACTTCTCATACTAATGCTCTTCAAACTACTGCTTATTTTAATTTTACTCCTGATGTCACTACTTTCCTGATTATTACGTATACCACAGCAACTTTTCCGCTACTGTGCTTCTTTTATGTTTGCTATAGAGATCAATTCTTTCCGATAATAACTTTCACACTGATATTTTACCGATTACTACATCATTTACTTCTGATAGCATTTTTTCCCGATTCTCATACTATTACTTTTTCGGTTATTGTTTCTTTTACTTTTACTACTCCCATTATTACTATATTTTTTCTAGTAATTCTCATACAACTTCTTCATCAGCTGCCTTTTCTTTTACTTTTACTGCTAATTTCCCTATTATTACTTCTCATACTACTACTTTGACTATTGTTTCTTCTACTTCTGCTATTGTTTCAATTATTTTTCCGATTATTACTTCTCATACAACTACTTTTACGGCTACTCTTCTTCACTTTTACTTTCCTTTTGATACTTTCTACACACTTGCTTTACTTTTACTGTTGATAACTGTTACTCGATTACTACTTCTCATGCTAGAGTCCATTTTATTTCATGGAGTGCAGTTTCATAGAAAGGACTTTGTCGACAGACCTTCTACTGCTCCCTACTAATTGGTTGCCATAAATAAATGTCTTCCTTACTGTGACGGAAATCTTGTCTTCTCCTGTTAGTAACGAATCACAACCCTCGTTCAGAAGAATTGACAGGTTCCCGTCAAATCCACGTGGAGGCAGAGTTGCCACATCTTTTCCGAATTCCAAGAATCCCGTCAGTTAGCACGAGAGTATCATTGAGAGTGTATTATATAGTATTCATTGAGCGGTCAGCTCGTGATATTATGTTCTCTTCTTCAAAACACGTGGCGTCCAGATGGGGATGACGGCCACGAATCCTCTCATTTCGAGGGTCGCCAAGATTGTGGCAACTGTGCAATGTTGGGACGAGGGGACAGGATAGACTGGTCAGAGGTGTTTGTGTAGGAAGTCATAAATCTGTAAGTGGGTGTTCTAAGGAGCCACCGAACTGCTCTCCATGATATAAAATGGACTTTACTACTTCTTCGGCTACTGTTCCTTTCACTTTCACTACTTACACCATCACTTTTTCTATTATTACTTGACATGCCATTATTTGAGATAAAGATATCTGGATGATAAGAGAAGAAACTTAGGCTAATTAATAGCCAAAGCTAGCCATTAACAAAATCGGAGTGTACATATTTTGAGAATAAACGAAAACAATGTGCTAGTTAATAAGAATATGACCCAAAATATTACTGGTAAAAAGAAAGATCTTTTAATGCTACTTTAAGATGCCAAAACAGTGTAGGCTAATAAAAATCTAATAAAGTAACGATGATGACTACGACTATGATATTTTGTAGTCTTCGTACGTTTCCCTCCTTACATCTTCGCTTGACTTCAGAAAACGGGAAACAAACAAATAGTAACATGATCTCCAGGGGACTCTGAAAGAAGTTCTAGCACTGTCATTCTGGTACCGGAGAAGCAATCGCTTATATTACGTGTCCACGGTTCAAAGAGCTGACTGTTAATCTTCATCAACGACTGACAGCGGCTTTATTAACAAGTGTCAATGTCTACCCTTGCCAAATGCTAATCTCTACCGCCCATTGCTCTTCAATGGGAATGGGTTTCAAATCTGGCGATTCAAAAGCAACCTAATTGAGAGTGCATCCGCAAGCCACATCGAGATAGGTGGTGATGATGAACATCGTCATTAAGCTTAGGAATGTTAGGTTAGAATCTATTCCATCGCTTTATTGTTAATTTCGAAATTTAAATTTATGTTTAATGTTTTCTTTCGTTTGACCTTTTATTTCCCGATGGCATAGGCAGAGAGAGAAAAGTTTCCTTTGGGGGGGGGGGAGCAAAGCAAAACCATAGAATTCCGATATAATAAGATTATGGGGGACATCATTTACCTTCTCTCCACTGTTATAGCTTCACCGTGGTAAAATATATCGGAATATAATCATTTAATAAAGGTATTTCTTACAGTGCTATCCATATCCTCGATGTTTCGTACCGAGTTGTAAAGGGCTTGAACTCTAGGCCTGCTACAAATTGTAATAGGGCACAACTTAAAACAATCTCCTTACTTTTTCTGTCATACACAAGCACATGTATACATCAATAACTCTACGTAACAGTGCTAACAGAAACTTTATCTGAAGCTTACCTTCCTGAAGATCATATGAAATGTATTCTAATTATTTTATTTAATCTCTCGTCTTTAAGTTTACACATTATACCAGGATCACTTTTTTTTCTTTTTTGCTGCATTGTTCTGCAGTATGTTATTCATATTTCTCCAAGTTTTGGTTTCAATAATTTTAATTATGTCCTAATCACCTACGGACTTCTAACACGTCAAGTCTTTTGAGTAAACTCTGTTTCAAAAGAAACAACACAGTGCTTCCATTCCTCAAATGAGGTATAAACAATTTTTATAAATTCAGAAATTTAAAATAAATATTGTAGTCCGGACACATGTTCTGAAGACATTAATTCGTTAATTTAAGCACAGACTTAATCATAGCAAAAGAAAGAAAAATATTTTGAATTCAATATTTTCTAACGTTAATAGAAAAAAAAAAGAGTTCAGACAAGTTTGGGAGGCAGTGCCTTCCCATGCCCCTCCACAACTCCGCCTATCCCGGTGGACAGAATATTATGAAGAATTTGACACCCAGAAAGACCTAATTTTGGTATATAACATAAAATAAAATTCCCATATAATGTTTGTAATCTGTAGGTTTTGTGGGATGTGTTACTTTCCAGTTTTTTTTTTTTTTTTTCAGTCGCAGCAACGGAAAAGACAGAAAGACAGAAAGCATTTAACATTACTTACGTTTGAATCACACCTACGGCATGATTGTGTTTTTCCTTGCCAATGTAGTGTCGCATATTGTCTTCGATGGAGGACCGGTGTCGTGCTGCCCTTGTGTATACTTTATTTACTATCATGGTGTGCTGTTCGGTGGCTCCTTTGAACACCCACTTAATATATTTCTTACACAACACCTCCGATCATCCCATCCTGTACCCCATGCCCATATTCACAGTTGTCACATTCAGTGATATTCTCGTGCTAACTGACGGGATTCTTAGTATTCGGAAAAGACGTGGCAACTCTCCCTCCACGTGAATATGAAGGGAGCCTATCAATTTTTCTAAACTAGGGTTCTGATTGGTTACTATTAGGCGAAGATAAGATTCCCGTCACAATAAGGAAGATATTTGTTTATAACAACCAATTAGTTCAGGACATTTGAAGATCTGTCGGCAAAGTCCTTTCTGTGAAACTGCACTCCAGGATATAAAATTAACTCTAACAAGAATCCCATCATGTGACTGCCTAGTTTGTATCCAAATGAAGAATTCAAGCTTACACATTGCAAGTTTAAGTTTACATAAAACAAAGGACTTTATTTATCGAAGATGAATGCTGTTGATTGCAGCAGTGACGACTTAGCCCTACGCTGGGAAAATCCTTCTTTTAGTTTCTTAAATTCTAAAATTCGAAGCGTTTTCATAAATGATCATAGCACAGATTATTTAGATCTCCGCCATTACAAGGGAATAGTATTACATTCTGTTCATTACCTTCTAAGTAGGAGTAATGGGAGAATTCTTTTGAAGTGTTGCCGGCGCATTGGAAGGAACGTTTGTGTACGGAGTTCTCACTTGTACAGATCCTTTGCCAGAACTTTGGAATCCTGCCTGGCTTCCCCATGTCCCCGTAGACGGGAGTCCTTCAACTTAGTACTTGAAACTGGAGCCGGAGAGAGATTGAATTCACATGAGCAGGGTCACTGCTCTCAGGAGTGGGCCTGTCTCCAAGGAGTTCTCATATTCTGCCCTTCATGCTGCCCCTGCTTATGATTATAATTATAATTACGATTATAAATAACGAGTAAATAGCTCAGCAATCAGAGTTCGAAAACAAGTCTGCATGTATTTCTTTTAATGTATTCACTGCGGGCTAAAGCAAGGATATGCACTATCACCTTTATTTTTAACTTTCCTCTAGAATATGCCATTAGGAAATTTCAGGAAAACAGACAGTTTGGAATTGAACGGCTTTATGCGGATGACGTGAATATGTTAGGAGAAAATCCACAAACTATTAGGGAAAACACGCGAATTTTACTTGAAGCAAGTAAAGCGATAGGTTTGGGAGTAAATTCCGAAAAAAAAAAACAAAGTACCTGTATGATTATGTGCCGTGACCGGAACATTGTACGAAATGGAAATTTATCCTTTGGAAAGGTGGATAAATTCAAACACCTTGGAGAAACAGTAACAAATATAAACGACACTCGGGAGGAAATTAAAATGCAGAATAAATATGGGAAATGCGTGTTATTATTCGGTTGAGAAGCTTTCTTAATCTAGTCTGCTTTCAAACAACTTAAAGTTACAATTTATAAAATTATATTACCGGTTGTTCTGTATGGTTGTGAAACTTTGACTCGCACTTTGAGAGAGGAACAGAGGTTAAAGATGTTCGAGAATAAGGTGCATAGGAAAATATTTGAACCTAAGAGGGATGAAGTAAATAATATTGGAGATATTGAGTAGCCTTGTTGAACTCTTTGAGATGCTAAAATCTTATCTTTAATAATTTTACCATCTTTATTAATTATTATATTAGAGCACTAATAAGATTTCAATAATTTTAATTGTGAACCATTCTTCTGTTTAAAATTTCCCATAAATTAGTTCTATGGACTTTGTAAAAATAAGCGATGATAGTAATATTAGTAGTAGGAGCAGGAGCAGGAGCAGGAGCAGGGATTGCTCTTAAGTAACTCTAGGCATCTTATAAGATCCAAAATTGCTGCCGAATTAAGAAATAAGGGCTGGAGCCTACGGTCAACTATTTGAAGCTGAAATATGTCTTAATTCACGTTGAGGTATTCGGCTTGCTCATAGGTGCTCGAGGGACTATACCAGATTTTTTCGAAGAATTTGGACGGAAATTATCTCTGCCAACATCTCTAAGGGAAGACATTGTAATAACTGTGTCAAAAAATCCTGTCAAATCCTGATTAATCACATGGAGCCACATTAATAGCAATTGTAATTTTTCACGCCCTTTTCTTTGTTTATTTTTTAAATTTAATTATCTATGTTTACATATGTATGTATTAATTTTTTAAAGGATATACTGAGTCCGTAAGGACTATCCTCAATGTGGGGGCAATTTTTAATTTTATTATATCAAGAAAATAATGAATATGAGAAAGGAAATCCAACTTCGAAGACTTCACATTGAATGCGGTTCCTCCAGAATTCGTTGTAAACTGATATACACCAAATATGTGTAAGGATTCAGCAGAGACGAGGCAACTTACCTTTTTTTCGCCAAAAAGCAGTCGTTGGGATTCCGGGGCTAATAGACTTAAGCGATTCTGTTGCAGACACGGGTAAGTGGAATGACGGAACGGGCCGTAGATTATTCCTCGAGTATTCCCATCTGTCCATGGTCAACTTCTGAAACTTATGCAAAATGATGCAGTATTTTTTTTTTAATTTATTGAGTATGCCCCAACGAGTATAACTCATATGTAGGGGCTATACAAGAACACATACATATCGTCGGTTTCTTGGTAAAAGTGACCAAGTCCAAAATGCAAAATTGTTGGAAAAGGGCCATTTAAAGGTTTAATGATCCATCCAAAGGTAACTGTACTTCTTTAGATGTTAGTAATAAGTTATTTTGAAGGTAAATGTGCTATATTATTAGTTTTTAATATAAAATTATGTCTTAAATTTTCATAATGCTTGGAAGCCTTGGAATGTGACTTGGTCACTTTTACCAAGAAACCGACGATATGTTGTACAATGTAATTGAAAAGGTCATGAAACTACAGTCTGTGAAAAACAAACAATAACACAAGAATTTATGAAAGAAAGAAAGCAAAATAAGAACAAATAGATAACATAAAGTTTTGGGCAGAAAGAAGAAAAAGTTTGAAACCATGAAATAAATAAATCAACTGAGAATTAAAATAAATAATCTTCCCAAAAACGTATTTTTAAACAATTCTTAAAACACCGGCAATTTGGTAAAATTCTATATTCTAAAGGAAGTTGGTTAAAAGTTATTGTTAAAAAATGGTTAAGTCCTTTCGTTCCATAAGTTACTGAGCTATGCTGAGAAAAAACATATTGTCTTTTTGTCTTGTTAAATAAGTATGTATGTCTTCATTAAACTGAAATATAATATTACTACGTATTAAATTGTTAATAACTTTGTACATTAAAATGGCAGCACCTAATTTGATAATGGATTCAACTGGTAGAACGAAAGAAAATTGATATAGAATTTAACTGGAGTCAAATAATGAAAACCCAATAAATTTCTTAAAGCTCTATTTTGAATAATTTGTAAAGGTCTCAAAGCAGTTTTCTTATTATGTCCCCAAATAAATGACATATACATTAAATGAGAATGGATAAAAGCATAATATACATTCAAGAGACAAGATATAGGGAAAGATCTTTTACGCCTTTTCAAAATACCAGACATTGAAGCAATTTTCTCACAGACACCCAAAATATGCATTTCTCTTTTCGAATAATTTAAATTCTAGATGTCAGTGCACCAATGAAAGGAGGTATCCAGTATATATAATTTTAAAATATGAATTAGCACAATTATAATAATTATAACTACTGATTTTAAAGATAAAGTTAATTTAGATCAAAATAGCTAGATTTGTAAGATTATTAAAAATCACATTTCTTAAAGCGCCGAACTTCAAAGATTGTTTTTATCAGAAAATAATCGGTAGATTATTTAAATTTAAAGTGATGAATATTAAAATTAAATGCGTCTGTCATTTTCTTCTTAATTATTTAATTCCCTCCAAAGTAAAGGTAGGTACTGTACATCAGGCTTACAGAGCCAACATGATTTAAAGTTTTGAAACTTCTTTGGACTTCTTGAAAATTCTCAATTGAATTTATAACGACACCACCCCGCGTTTGTAGAAAGGATGATGTTATTTCGAAGAATAATTTTATGAAAAGGTAGTAACACGCTAAAGAATATCTTGAATAAATTCGATCAATTTCATTTCGAGCAACGGAATTGAAACAACTGAACAAATATCGTGACAACCATTGCGTACTAGATATTCAAGGCCTGAAGAAGCGTGCTGGTTTAGTGATAAGATAATTACAATAAATAGAACAACCATAAACCTAACAAATGGTGAAAAAGTGAAGATCCTGGTGTAATAATAGTGCAGAACGAAGATTATTATTATTATTATTATTATTATTATTATTATTATTATTATTATTATTATTTATAATTCAGGAATAGTGTTTTTAAATAACAATTTAGCAGATTCGGGTTCAATTCCTGGAAATGAAGCGGAGATTTATCTTTTCTCTGCCCACCGCTGTGGAGTAACGGTTAGCATGCCTGACCGTGAAACGAACGGGGCCGGGTTCATGTCCTGGTTGGGACAAGTTACCTGGATGAAGTTTTCCGGGGTTTTCTCCTCAAACCATTAAGAGCAAATGCTGGTAACTTTCGGCGTTGGTCCCTGGTCCTGGACTCATTCGCTGACATTATCACCTTCACCTTATTCATACGCTAGATAAACATAGCAGTGTGTGTGTGTGTGTATATATATATATATATATATATATATATATATATATATATATATATATATAGTACATACAGTAATTTAGTAGCAGTGTCCTGAACTAATAATATTCGTTTTGTAGATTATATTTCATTTCCTGCAAAAATTTTCTCCGTTTGCTGACATGATTATCAGTAAACCTTGAAGTATTGCATTCAACTTTCGTGTGATTAGAAGATTTAAATTCTGCTATGTTAGAAACCACTCACTAAACTGTACAACTCCACTGCGAATGTTAGAACATAATGAAACTGTTTCTGTATTGTGCATATTGATATAATGTAGTTACGAAAATCATCCATCCACACTTGCGGATATACTTTTGAGTTTATGTGAACGGAATATAGTATATACAGAACTCAGCTAGTGTGATAGATCTATATGCGTGGCTGCAGTCAACCTGAAATCTATACTTTGGTACGAACTTTCTAGCCCTACTTATAACAAGAAGTAAATTCAGTAGCACTGGATTGAAAAAGTACTTTAAAAACTGGATCTTGATGTTAGTGTTCCTTGGCCTCTGTTTCTTCTGATTATGCATGTTGACTCAGAGTTCCCAAGGCAGAGTGTTTGGTGGAGAGGAGAACAAGTGTCTCATGGTTCTTGTCTGAATGGGGATTATTTTACGTCCCCTAAATATATAAAACGTGATCTTTAAGTTTACTTATCCGCTTCGATTTTTATTGCGTTTGAATCAACATTCTAAAATTTTATTAATTGGCAAACAACAAAAAAATTGATCAAGGCTTTTTTTATCTATGCTAAAAGATTCTGAATTTTGTTAGCGCTCTTTGCGTTTATTTGGAAAATTTTATTTAGTTAGGAAAAACATGTTCTTCGTGGAAAAATGTTGTTGCAATCGGTGAAAAAATTCGGTCGTTTTACATATTTTGGCTTGGATCAAGCTAAGATGTATGAACTTGAATCCGTGAACTTACTATCCAATGGCAAACAACCAAAAAATCTCCGAGACAAGCTCTTTTTATCTATACTGAAAGATTCTGAATTTGTTAGCGCTCTTTGCGTTTATTTGCAAACATTTTATTTAGCTGGTTGCGAAAACAAGTTCTTCGTGAAAAAATGTTGTTGCAATCGTTGAAAAAATTCGGTCGTTTTACATATTTTGGCTTGGATCGAGCTAAAATGTAAACTGAATCCGTGACCTTACTATCCAATTAAACAACAAAAATCTCCGAGAAAGCTCTCTTTATCTTGCTAAAAGATTTGTCATTTCTGTTAGCAAAAAATCTTTGCGTTTATTTGGAAACATTTTATTTAGCTGGTTGCAAAAACAAGTTCTTCGTGGAAAAATGTTGTTGCAATCGTTGAAAAAATTCGGTCGTTTTACATATTTTGGCTTGGATCGAGCTAAAATGTATGAACTTGAATCCGTGACCTTACTATCCAATGGCAAACAACCAAAAATCTCCCAGAAAGTTTCTTTTTATATATACAAAGATTCTGCATTTGATAGCGCTCTTTGCGTTTTTGGAAACATTTTATTTAGCTGGTTGCAAAAACAAGTTCTTTATCCTATCATATTTTACAGAAAAATGTTGTTGCAATCGTTGAAAAACTTCGGTCGTTTTTTCCATTTTTGGCTTTTTCGAGCTAAAATTCCTCTTGAATTGTATTTTACTTTCAGTTTTTAACCAAAAATGAAAAGTTTCTTTTCTTGTTTAAGATTCTAAATTTGTTTGTCGCTCTTTGCGTTTATTTGGAAACATTTTATTTAGCTGGTTGCAAAACAAATAAAATGGAAAAATAAAATAAAATCGTTGAAAAATTTCGTTTCTGACAAATTTTGGCTTGGATCGAGCTAAAATGTATGAACGTTTGAATCCGTGACCTTACTATCCAATGGCAAACAACCAAAAATCTCCGAGAAAGGCTCTTTTTATCTATAGTGAAAGATTCTGAATTTGTTAGTGCTCTTTGCGTTTATTTGGAAACATTTTATTTAGTTGGTTGCGAAAACATGTTCTTCGTGGAAAAATGTTGTTGCAATCGATGAAAAAATTCGGTCGTTTTACACATTTTGGCTTGGATCAAGCTAAGATGTATGAACTTGAATCCGTGAACTTACTATCCAATGGCAAACAACCAAAAAATCTCCGAGAAAGGTTCTGTTTATCTATGCTATAAAAGATTCTGAATTTGTTAGCGCTCTTTGCGTTTATTTGGAAACATTTTATTTAGCTGGTTGCGAAAACATGTTATTCGTGGAAAAATGTTGTTGCAATCGTTGAAAAAATTCGGTCGTTGTACACATTTTGGCTTGGATCAAGCTAAGACGTATGAGCTATACATTCTTAATGTGGGTGAAAGTTTTTCGCTGCATGCATGCGCAGTTTTCGTATAGCCAGGAAATGATGATGAAATGTTTGTAGATCCCACGGGAGAAAGTTTTTTAAGTTTGTAGCGGCGTAAAAGCTGCTTTGTTACTCGCCGCTGTTTTCCCCTCCTGCTAATGCCATTGTCAAGTTGAAGAACACTTTTATTAATAAAGTTGTGACCCAGAAATTTGTATCTTGACCTCAAGCGCATTGGTAAGGATAATAATTTAGTCTTGGCGAAAGTCCAGTTCGGCGCAACACCAGGTATGCTTGACATACAGCGCGGTTAGAAACCCAATCTCGACTCTCTTGCCATTACGGAAATGTGAGGCAAGCGAAAGTGAAATGACTCTGCAGTGTGAAGTGACTGCTAAAAACGCATAAGCGAAATGATACATACTGAAGCACTTCTTTAATCCAACCGAGATCTAGACGCTATAATTATCATACACACAGAGTGAATCGTAAATAATGTAATTAATTTTAAGGAATTATTCTTTGAGATTTGCTGATTATATGGCTTTGTTAGCAGAAGAGAAGCTGATACTAAGGGATATACCAAGGAAAATATTAAAGATGTTATTAATTTTTCCTACAGAATAGGCCTAATATCTGTAATATTGACAATTGTAGGGATTTAGGAAAATATTTGGGGCTAAGAGAGATGAAGTTACAGGAGAATGGAGAAAGTTACACAACGCAGAACTGCACGCATTGTATTCTTCACCTGACATAATTAGGAACATTAAATCCAGACGTTTGCGATGGGCAGGGCATGTAGCACGTATGGGCGAATCCAGGAATGCATATAGAGTGTTAGTCGGGAGACCGGAGGGAAAAAGACCTTCGGGGAGGCCGAGACGTAGATGGGAGGATAATATTAAAATGGATTTGAGGGAGGTGGGATATGATGATAGGGACTGGATTAATCTTGCACAGGATAGGGACCGATGGCGGGCTTATGTGAGGGCGGCAATGAACCTTCGGGTTCCTTAAAAGCCATTTGTAAGTAAGTAAGTAATATTGACAATTAACATTTGAGGAGAAAATTTCGCTCCGGCGCCGGGGATCGAACCCGGGTCCTTGGTTCTACGTACCAAGCGCTCTGACCACTGAGCTACGCCGAATTTTTCTCCTCAAATATTAATTGTAAATATTACAGATGATATTCTGTAGGACAAATTAATAACATTTTTAATATTCTCATAGCTAGCAGTGCATATTTATTTACAGATCACTGTGCACTTAACTGCGGAATCCCGGCCAAATAAGTCACTCAGCTGAGTGCGCTCCTTGTATAATGGCAATTTTACTTGGACATAAAACGTCAACATATATGCCTAACTTGGAGTCAGGCCACTAAGGGAAACATTGAAGGAGGGTAGTTCGATCCGGTGCTGTGGATTGAATTCGGCGTAGCTCAGTGGTCAGAGCGCTTGGTACGTAGAACCAAGGACCCGGGTTCGATCCCCGGCGACGGAGCGAATTTTTCTCCAAAATATTAATTAAATATCCCAAGGAGCTAAATGACAAGTGTGAACAGTAAGCCTGTGGGATGAAGATAAATGCAAATAAGACGAAGGCCATGGCCATAGGAAGAAAAATAAAGAAGGTAAACTTATGGGTTCTAAATGAGGCAGTAGAGCAAGTGGACAGGTTCAAATATTTGGGATGTGCTATAAGCAGTAACATGAGCTGCTGCCAGGAGGCTAGCAATGGCCAAGGAAGCTTTTAATAAAACAGGAGCATCTTTTGCGGACCTCTGGAAAAAATAACTAAGGAAGAGACTAGTGAAGTGCTTTGTATGAAGTGTGGCATTTTATGGGGCGGAAACATGGACATTACGACGAAATGAAGAGAAGCGAATAGAAGCATTTGAAATGTGGATATGGAGAAGAATGGAACGTGTGAAGTGGACAGACAGAGTAAGAAACGAAGCTGTGTTGGAAAGAGTGGATGAAGAAAGAATGATGCTGAAACTGATCAGGAAGAGGAAAAGGAATTGGTTGGATCACTAGCTTAGAAGAAACTGACTACTGAAAGATGCACTGGAAGGAATGGTGAACAAGAAAAGAGTTCGGGCAGAAGAAGATATCAGATGACAGACGACATTAAGAGGAGGAGACAAAGAGGAAGGCAGAAAATAGGAAATATTGGAGAAAGCTGGGTTTGCAGTGAAAGACCTGCCCTTGGGCAGAACACTAAATGAAGGGAATTCTTTGAGATATTTCAAACAAAAATATTTCATGCAATTTTGCTCGGTTTTGTTTTCTTTTGGAGAAAAAAAAAATTGTTTTATGTGAAATATTTCATAGCAAGTTTTTGGAAAGCCATTGATTTAATTCACAATATGGTAAGTAAATTTAAGAGAGCAGTGTATTAAGATAAATTATATCCCCGTCAGTATAACACCTGGAAAACCGCCAGAATTCGTCAAAGTTAAAAAATAAGATCCAATAAATAAATAAATGAATGAATAAATAAATAAATAAGTAAGTAAATAAGTAAAGAAATAAAGAAATATATGAAACAAATTTTAACACAACTTACTTACCAATCCTGATTAAAATAATAATTCCTCAACATCTAACTTGATTACGAGGAAATCTGAAACAGGGGATTCTTAAACATAGTACGGAACAGGCAGGGCTGTTCAAATAAAAACTAAAATCTCCCAAAAATTAAACAATTAAAAATGACAGCAGCTAAAAATGTCAAAAGATGATGTAAATCGTAATTTTCGCCAGAAAATCCGTCACCCATCAAAGTCATTTTTTCCCGTCCGCTACGTTGAAATTCCACGAAGTTGGCAATACTGGAAGTCTGCGCATTTTTAATGAATAATATCTCTATTGCGCTACGTAATGTAATCTTTCATATCACCAACATTCTTTCGTCTGCCGCTTTACCTACCGCTCTTCATCTCAAACAATAGTTAGCGAACATAAATATTGAAATTATCCTTTACTTAAAGCCTATGATTTCTTTTCTGGTTAATATACAATTGTAAGACAGAAAATCCACAAACGATTTAGGAAAACGCGGAAATTCTAGTTGAAGCAAGTAAAGCGATAAGGTTGGAAGTAAATCCCGAAAAGACTAAGTATATGATTATGTCTCGTGACCAGAATATTGTACGAAATGGAACTACCCTAAAAATTGGAGATTTATCCTTCGAAGAGGTGGAAAAATTCAAATATCTTGGAGCAACAGTAACAAATATAAATGACACTCGGGAGGAAATTAAACACAGAATAAATATGGGAAATGCCTGTTATTATTCGGTTGAGAAGCTTTCATCATCTAGTCTTGTGTCAAAAAAATCTTAAAGTTAGAATTTATAAAACAGTTATATTACCGGTTGTTCTGTATGGTTGTGAAACTTGGACTCTCACTTTGAGAGAGGAACAGAGATTAAGGGTGTTTGAGAATAAGGTTCTTAAGAAAATATTAGGGGCTAAGAGGGATGAAGTTACAGGAGAATGGAGAAAGTTACACAACGCAGAACTGCACCTGTATTCTTCACCTGACATAATTAGAAACATTAAATCCAGACGTTTGAGATGGGCAGGGCATGTAGCACGTATGGGCGAGTCCAGAAATGCATATAGAGTGTTAGTTGGGAGGCCGGAGGGAAAAAGACCTTTGGGGAGGCCGAGACGTAGATGGGAAGATAATATTAAAATGGATTTGAGGGAGGCAGGATATGATTGTAGAGACTGGATTAATCTTGCTCAGGATAGGAACCAATGTCGGGCTTGTGTGAGGGCGGCAATGAACCTCCGGGTTCCTTAAAAGCCAGTAAGTAAATAAGACTAAACGTACATTCACTTGAAATGGATGTTTGTAAGAAAATGTGATGTGGGAGGAATGTTTTTATGAAGTCTATAAATACTGTTTGCATATTTGTGTCACTGTTTGAATTGTAATTAATGTCGATTGGTTGACGATTACGGAATAAATACGTTCAAGGATATCAATTGACAAAGGTATAAATTTCAATGATTGCTTTGTAGTTGACAAAGACGGAAGAGTATTTTGTCATGACATTCCTTTTTTGATTTGTTACCTTGTTTACAAGAGCGGTACTTGGTTTTGGCGTCCATGCCTTGAGATTTCTTATCTGCTGATACGCCAGCACGAGGTCACTGCCGAGGATTTTTCTGTTCCAATCAATGGTTGGTTGCCTGTAAATGTCTTCAGTTGAGTCTCTGATAGGAGCTTCGTAGTATCCGCCAATCGCGCTACGACGTTAGGAAATATCTAAGTTTGATGTTTGCACGGATCTCACAGACAGTATTGATTTTAGAACAGAATAGAGATGGGAATAGTTGTTATTTTCTCGTAACAGTTTCCAGTTCCTTGAAAATACTACGTTCCAAATAACAGTTCCGAAATAACAGTACCATATGTAACTACACAGGTGCACAGTGGTTTCTTGGAACATGGACGTATGACTAGTATCTGATGGAACAGTGGTATTTGGGACGCTAATTAATGATATTGGAGAAAAAATGAGAGTATAAGGGTACAGTACATCAGTTATTTATAGATTTCAAAAAGGCATATGACTCGGTTAGGAGAGAAGTATTATATGATATTCTTATTGAATTTCGTATTCCCAAGAAACTAGTTCGATTAATTAAAATGTGTCTCAGTGAAACGTACAGCAGAGTCCCTATAGGCCAGTTTCTATCTGATGTTTTTCCAATTCACTGCGGGCTAAAGCAGGGAGATGCACTATCATCTTTACTTTTTAACTTCGCTCTAGAATATGCCATTAGGAAAGTTCAGGATAACATAGAGGGTTTGGAATTGAACGGGTTACATCAGCTTCTTGTCTATGCGGATGACGTGAATATGTTAGGAGAAAATCCACAAACGATTAGGGAAAACACGGGAATTTTACTTGAAGCAACTAAAAAGATAGGTTTGGAAGTAAATGCCAAAAATACAAAGTATATGATTATGTCTCGTGACCAGTATATTGTACGAAATAGAAATATAAAAATTGGAAGTTTATCTTTTGAAGAAGTGGAAAAATTGAAACATCTGGGAGCAACAGTAACAAATATAAATAATACTCTGGAGAAAATTAAACACAGAATAAATATGGGAAATGCGTGTTATTATTCGGTTGAGAATCTTTTATCATCCATTCTGCTGACAAGAAATCTGAAAGTTAGAATTTATAAAACAGTTATATTACCGGTTGTTCTGTATGGTTGTGAAACTTGGACTCTAACTTTGAGAGAGGAACAGAGATTAAGGGTGTTTGAGAATAAGGTTCCTAGGAAAATATTTGGGGCTAAGAGGGATGAAGTTACAGGAGAATGGAGAAAGTTACACAACGCAGAACTGCACCTGTATTCTTCACCTGACATAATTAGGAACATTAAATCCAGACTTTTGAGATGGGCAGGGCATGTAGCACGTCTGGGCGAATCTATAAATGCATATAGAATGTTAGTTGGGAGGCCGAAGGGAAAAATACCTTTGGGAAGGCCGAGACGTAGATGGGAGGATAATATTAAAATGGATTTGAGGGAGGTGGGATATGATAGTGACTGGATTAATCTTGCTCAGGATAGGGACCAATGGCGGGCTTATGTGAGGGCGGCAATGAACCTCCGGTTCCTTAAAAGCCAGTAAATGAGTATTATTATTATTATTATTATTATTATTATTATTATTATTATTATTATTATTATTTTGATAATAGACGAAAGTTTTCGTTATGTGATATTTCACCACACAAGGATAATACTTCTTAGTGCTAGAATTTAATGGACTAGTAACATACAGATGGAGTGTGGCGTGTTGCTCGACCACCAGGGAACAGGACGCCCTCGCTCGCCGCATGAGAAACAGAGGAAGCTCTGAAGCAACAGCCGTGCGAACTTATCATTACAACGCTGCCTATAGAGCGGCCCAATCTGCCGCTGCCACCTCTGAAACTGGGTCACTCGAGTTTTTTGCACTCTTGTTTCCGCTATCTTGAAGGCGAGGTCAAGATAAAGTTCAAGACGCCCCTGGCTGCCAGCGCTGATTAAGAAACTTTCAGTGCAAGAACCAGGTAACCGACCGATACTGGAATTCTTCAGCGATCGTCATTTATCATTCATCGTTATGGAAATGTAGATTCGCTTAATGGTTCGCAATTGTTATTTTTGAAAACAGAGCGCGCTAGCTCCATTTTATCGACGAGTAAAAATATTTTCAGGACTCTTTGGAAACTTCGGTTTGATTGCGTGTTATTTCGCTACTGATGTCTGAGAGTTATTTAAATTTACGAAATTTTACACATACTAATAGAATGTACTAACTCCATTCTAAGTAAATATGCTATGAAGGCTAATTCCTAATAAGACGACATGCAGACATCGATATTTAGTATAAACTACAGAACAAATAATGTTAGAATACAACTTTAAAATGTCTTCAAAGGACCTGCAGAACAGATAATGTTAGAATACAACTTTAAAATGTCTTCAAAGAACCTACAAAACAGATAATGTTAGAATACAACTTTAAAATGTCTTCAAAGAACCTACAAAACAGATAATGTTAGAATACAACTTTAAAATGTCTTCAAAGAACCTACAGAACAGATAATGTTAGAATACAACTTTAAAATGTCTTCAAAGAACCTACAGAACAGATAATGTTAGAATACAACTTTAAAATGTCTTCAAAGAACCTACAGAACAGATAATGTTAGAATACAACTTTAAAATGTCTTCAAAGAACCTACAGAACAGATAATGTTAGAATACAACTTTAAAATGTCTTCAAAGCACCTACAGAACAGATAATGTTAGAATACAACTTTAAAATGTCTTCAAAGGACCTGCAGAACAGATAATGTTAGAATACAACTTTAAAATATGTTCTAAGCACCTGCAGGACAGATAATGTTAGAATACAACTTTAAAATGTCTTAAAAGGACCTGCAGAAGAGATAATGTTAGAATACAACTTTAAAAAAGTCTTCAAAGCACCTACAGGGCAGATAATGTTAGAATACAACTTTAAAATGTCTTCAAGGGACCTGCAGAACAGATAATGTTAGAATACAACTTTAAAATGTCTTGAAAGCACCTACAGAACAGATAATGCTAGAATACAACTTTAAAATGTCTTCAAAGCACCTATAGAACAGATGTTAGAATACAACTTTAAAATAGTCTTCAGAGAACCTACAGAACAGACAATGTTAGAATACAACTTTAAAATGTCTTCAAAGGACCTGCAGAAGAGATAATGTTAGAATACAACTTTAAAATGTCTTCAAAGCACCTACAGAACAGATAATGTTAGAATACAACTTTAAAATGTCTTCAAAGGACCTACAGAACAGATAATGTTAGAATACAACTTTAAAATGTCTTCAAAGCACCTACAGAACAGATAATGTTAGAATACAACTTTAAAATGTCTTCAAAGGACCTACAGAACAGATGTCAGAATACAACTTTAAAATTCCTTCAACGCCCCTACAGAACAGATGATGTTAGAACACAACTTTAAAATGTCTACAAAACACCTACAGGACAGATAATGTTAGAATACAACTTTAAAATGTCTACAAAACACCTACAGAACAGATAATGTTAGAATACAACTTTACGCATATCATATTATGTGTAATTCCGAATTTAACACACTATATCAATGGTTGTGTAGCCTCTGGAAAACTTGCCGAAACTTGCTTAAACACAACTCATACTTCTTCAGTAGATATTTAGCCTATGTTTGAACGAGATAAATACATTGCTGCACTGTGTAGCTAACTTCGGTTGAAAATACTCACTACAGTTCAGACTGTTAATTGAGATGGGCACTGCAAAGTGTCAGCAGAAGAATTGGTCGCCGGCTTAATGCGAACAATTAACAAGAAAAATCCAATGCGCTGTTCGTCAAAAAGCAACCTCGTGGCTAGGTAAGAATGCTGGCAACTTAGGTTTGACTAATTCTATCTGTTTATCTACCTATGTATACTTCATTCACTTACCTACTCTTATTTGCAAGTATACTTTTATTATTTTGACTATCTGTTATTTAATGTGGTGATGTGTGAATTATCGGATACACTGGCGTAATATGGTTTCTGGAAATCTTAAATCAGCTTTGTTATTTCTACTATAAGAACTCTTACTTTCAGTGGACTGATGGAGTAATAAAGCACATTCTTTCGTTACAAAGAGATTTTTCTTTTGAAATCATTACATCGTGCTTCTTGTTTAGATAGATCTTCATCTTTCCGGGTGTCGAACACGTGTTCACGTGATGCAAATTTCCTTGCAATGGTAAAACTATTGTAATACAGAGCAGAGATAAATTAGCAACTAATGTTTCACTTATGAAAATGAAAGCTCCTTTCCATTTCGATCATCTATCCGCTCAGGGCTGTTTACAAAAGGAGCTAATGCAAAACTGACACAAGACTCTGTTTCGGTCTAATTCTTAAACTCATTGGACGACAATGCATTTATAGAATGTACCATGTTTAGTTCGCTTACAATCACCATAAGAGTAAATAGCAACTGAAGGAACTAGTTTCTTTGATGGTATTAGAACTAAGATGGAAGTTCATGTCCTAAAATCTATTAAATATATATAGAGTCATTATGATCTTAAAAGTAAAAAACAATGTCCGTAAATATACACTAAAATAATTTTCTTGTAACAGCAAACTGGAAACTTACATTTGCCTTTGTCTAAATTCAGCAATGAATTGAAGCACTTGACTGCTGTTTCCCTCCTATCCCTCAAGTTAGTTCAGTATCGTAAAAAGATTCTTTTCGGAACACACTGTAGGTTAGTTATTTCAAAGATAGATATCTTTTGATGATATGGACGTTTTGCTTTCTGAAATGCCTCGAATTTCTCACATCTGTTAGCACTAGAAATTTTATAAATTATATTAATAAATTACTTTGAAGGATAATAACCAATCTTCTAATGGAAAACAATGATTCTTAGACTCGCGTTCTTATGAATATTATTTTTTGTAATCAACAAGGCAATTAACATATTACATCTCCCCTTAAGTTGTCACGTGATGGTAAAATAGATTATGATCTATACGTAAAGTAAAAAAAAAAAATCCACGTGTTTTAATATCTTACAGACATTAACATATTAAACATACGACATATTTATAACTACGCGAAAATACACACATATAATTAAATTACATAAGTTAGGTCAAATGCAACTGTGTTCATGAGTAAGATAGTTATATATAATAAAAGTAATATAATACAGTTATATGAACACTTTTTTAATGATTGAATAAAATTAATAAAATCGGTTAAAAATCATACATGTTTCGGAGGAATGCTCCTCCATCTTCAGTGGTAGTACCACGACGCTGGTACGTTACGCGGTCGAACAACTGTACCAGCGTCGTGGTACTACCACTGAAGATGGAGGAGCATTCCTCCGAAACATATATGGTTTTTAACCGATTTTATTAATTTTATTCAATCATTAAAAAAATGTTCATATAACTGTATTATATTATATTACATTTAACAATACGCACATATAATTTACACAATACAATGCAAAACATTGCAAATGCATGACCTCCCAAGACTACTGTATTTACTCGAAAATAAGATCCCCGTCGATTATAAGAACTTCCCAATTTGTTAAAGTATTTTTTTTATACATTTTTGTCCTTTAAATGTGCAGAAATTTTATCCGAACAAATGTAACGCACTTTCTTTGAGAAAAAAGACCTCAATTAAAAAATCTTTAAATTCACCAGAGCAATGACAACTATTAATAACACTTTTAAACCAACCATGATACAGAAATACACACGTGCTAGAATCTACAAAACATTAGCCAGACCTGTACTGTGCTACGGCAGGAGGCCTGGACAGTCCGCAACGTGGAAATCTGTACAGTAGTGGCAAAAAAACCGGACCAACCCTTGTAGCCGATAGAAAAGAATCCTGTGCTGTGTATTGTGTCAAACTGTGGTAATTTCAATATGGATAGTGAAGCCAGAGATATGTCTGCTATTAAATGTAAAAATACGCAGTTATCTTTGCCGAATAGAGGTAAAATGTAATATTGATGCCAGATGAAAATAAAACTCTCAAAGAGTTTTTCGTCTGTAAGTTTAAGGAACTGAAGGAAACAAAAGACGGTAAGAATCGAACAAATGCAATAAATTTTATTGTTACAATTAATTATACAAGATGGATGTGTTTTGTGACTAGCAAAATTTGAATCTGTGACTCTGAAATCAGCTACAAGGGTCGGTCCGGTTTTTTTTTTTTTGCCACTACTGTACAAAGATTGACCGCGGCAGAAATGAAATTTATGAGATATACAACAGGCTACTCCAGAACAGATTATAAAAGAAACACTGACATTATGATTGAACTACAAATTTAACCAATCATAGATTATATGAAGAAATTGAAAGTCTCGTGTAAGAAGAATGAACCATACCAGAATACCTCTTCAGATTCTAAACTACCAACCAGCGGGCAAGACATCCTTAGGTCGACCCTTCAAATGTTGGATAGAGACCGTAACGAACCCCTAGGTTCAAAACATGCAAGGATGATGATGATGGTGATGATGATGATGATGATGATGATGATGATGATGATGAACATGATGATGACCAAATGTAACATTTTAAAATTTCTTTTCAGAACGAAAAGTCGCGTTTGCTCAGATCAAATTTCTGCACCTTTAACGGGCAAAGCTAAAATTCTTTCAATCGTTTATTATCATAATACACTGCTCTCTTAAATTTACTGAGCATATTGGGAATTAATTCAGTAGTAACTTTCCCAAATACGCTACAAAATGTTTCATATAATTTTTTTTTCTCGAAAAGGAAGAAAAAACAAGCGAAACTGTATTACTTTGAAACACCTCAAAGAATAACTCCCTGAAATTAATGACATTACTTACAGTTTACTTTGTATATGCGTGGGTCGTACTTGTGACAAGTCAAAGTCCTATGGCTGCTATTACACTGTCAAAGTTCTTTGACAAAGATCTTTTATAAAATGTAAATCGTCGTTGTTCCTGCAATAACGCCTATGTGACATATTTATCGATTTTCAGATTTTTGCTCTATTAAGTAACTTAAATAGTGATACAGCAAATAATAAAATCTCCTATATGTAATTCTATTTCTTTCTTTCGAAAATGTAAGAATTCACAATCTCCTATGCACTACTGCCATAGAAGAATAAATGTGTTTTCTCTTCCTATTGGAAAATTTCATATTTTGCACATAGGAGTTATTGCAGGAACAACGACGAAATGCATCTTATCTTTGATCAAATATTTCTATACCTTGAAACAAATATGGTGGAACGCAAATTAACTGGACTGTTGCTACCACAAAAATTATGATATCGGAGTTTGATAGAAATAAAATGTTGTAAATAAATAATTTGTATAGTATAGTATAATATAATATAATATAATATAATATAATATAATATAATATAATATAATATAATAATTTGTATAACTTTTCAATTTCTCGCATTGTAGCGCTTTCAATAAGTTCTGATGAATACGTATCTTATCACGTTTTGCAATCCAGGTTTAACCCATAGGCGTTTCTCTTTCTGTAACATGCATATTGTAATAATTGAACTAATTGTAGCTAAACAAGCATTACACTGTTATTCATTCATGGTGTTATGAACTTAAGGCGTAAATGAAGGGTTCAGAATCATAGTGGGCCAAGCGCCATTTAATGTTGTCCTGGCTCCGTCTAGAAGATCGTAGGAAAATCCACTGTCTTCCCCTTCTCTTTCACATTTTGCATTTCTCCACTCCTGTCTATCTTGAGTCTCGTTTTCAAAATTTATCCACCCATTATAACCTAGACACACGATCACAATACTCCTCAATATTATCCATTCCTCCCACCGAACATCCTCATGCTCATCTTCTTTCACTGTGGCTGTTCCTCGACTTTTGAATTCCCTACCGAGTAATGTCAGGAACTGTCAGACATCAAACCAATTTAAGAATAGACTAACGAAATATTTTTCTAACAATTCTTGTTAACAATAATAGCTATTTCAGGTTTCTCAATGTTTAATGGTTATATATATCGCAGAATAAATATTTAAATTATCTCATTATTATCTCATTATTATTATTATTATTATTATTATTATTATTATTATTATTATTATTATTATTATCATCACTATTTCTTACCAATGTTTATTATTGTCACACTAACATTACTTATCCAACTTCCATTATTTACTTTCATGTTGTTTTATGGTCTAGATATTAATGTGATAACTATGTAACCAATTGTATTCAATTAGAATTAGAGTCTGGCTGGGCGGAAGAGATGGCCTACTGGCCTTAGCTCTGCCAGATTAAGTAATAATAATAATAATAATAATAATAATAATAATAATAATAATAATAATAATAATAATAATAATAATAATAATAATAATAATAATAATTCAATGGAAACATATAGCAAGTAATATAAAGAATACACATTAAAACTAAATGATATGTCAATCTTCAATAAACTATGGTATTCACTTAACTTTAACCCTTGCTTTCTCTGTTTTCAATAAATGGCGCTTGGCCCACTATGGCTCTGAACCCTTCAAATATTAGTATCAACAAATCCTCGGAACATGTGTTGACTGTTGTGGAACAAATGTTAGCAGAGCTTTTGTTCCTAATTTTAGGTTATCTTTGATACTGTAATATACCCCAAATCCTATCTTTTATCAAAGATATTTGATAAAATATTTTATCGTATTCTTTGTCAAAGAACTTTGATCCATTTCGGCTCTGGCCCTAAAAAGGCCAAGTAGCCAGGGATATTGTTTTGTAGACATTTGCCCCAGTTTTCATCGACGCTATCGGAATGTTTCCATTTCCAATATTCATATCTGCAGAATGAACTTTGATATCCGCAACTTTCACGCTCCTTATCTAGAGTCCTAGGTCACACACTTCCCTGGGTTATGTCCAGTAGCTACATAAACTTTCAGCGCTGTACAATAATTGTTCAGGAGCTGTGATAGAATAATGCCACGGTTAGTAGAATGCAGCGGTCTACTGTAATTCATCCTTCGCTTGTATTCTGTGATTCGTTACAGTTGGCCAACAGTGAGGTCATATTTCATTAGTCATCAGACAACACAGGCTGGATGTGATGTAGGCCACGACATTCACATTGATGCGACAAAGTCATAAGGACATAAAGTGTAATAAAAAATGAAAAAAAAAAAGTTCTTTTTTAAGCATGAGTAACATATAACAAGCATATTTGTGTCTTTGCGTTGGCTGTTTAGAGCAGTCGCCCTCGGCAATCTAATGGTTACTGTACTAGGTTTTGGGTCACAGGTTCACGGTTTCAAACCCGGACGAGGGAGATAAAATACTTACAAGCAAACATTCTTATGGGAGCAGATAAAAAGAAAAGTGATTTTTTTTTCTTCCACCATAATAATAATGTCAAAACAAATGTTTGCACAAATTTTGGCCTCTCGAGCACAATTACGAAGGTAATTATTATTATGATGATGATGATTATTATTATTATTATTATTATTAGTAGTATTATTATCAATTGTATTTTTAATTAATAAGTTTATTATTGTCATTATTGAGTGTAATTAGTTACCACTGCCACCGGGTATATAGCCATTGCAGTGTGAATAAATACATACATACACACATACAAATTTCCCTGCGACCGTTTACAGAAAGAAAACACAATTTCATGGAAAGATTTATTCTAACAGATACAGCAATTGTTGAGCTACTTGTATCTTTACGTTGGCTGTTAGAGCAGTCGTCCTCGGTAGTCTAATGGTTACTGTACTAGGCTTTGGGTCAGAGGTTCAGAGTTTCAAACCCGGCCGACTGGGAGAAAATACTTACAAGATAACATCTTTATGGGAGCAGATAAAAAGAAAAGTGAATTTCTTTCTTCCACCATGTGAATAATGTCAAAACAAATGTTTAGGCTATACATATTTTGGCCAGTCGAGCACAATTACGAAGGTAAATTTTTCTGGACCGTTTACAGAAAGAAAACATAATTTCATGGAAAGAATAATTCGAACAGATACAGCAATTGTTGAGCTACTTGTGTCTTTACGTTGGCTGTTAGAGCAGTCGTCCTCGGTAGTTAATGGTTACTGTACTAGGCTTTGGCTCACAGATTCACGGTTTCAAACCCGGGCGAGGGAGACGAAATACTTACAAGATAACATTCTTATGGGAGCAGATAAAAAGAAAAGTGATTTTTTTTCTTCCACCATGTTAATAATGTCAAAACAAATGTTTACACAAATTTTGGCCAGTCGAGCGCAATTACGAAGGTAAATTTCCTGGGACCGTTTACAAAAAGAAAATACAATTTCATGGAAAGATTTATTCGAACAGATACAGCAATTGTTGCTCTACTTGTGTCCTTACGTTGGCTGTTAGAGCAGTCGTCCTCGGCAATGTAATGGTTACTGTACTAGGCTTTGGGTCAGAGGTTCACGGTTTCAAACCTGGGCGAGGGAGATAAAATATTTACAAGCAAACATTCTTATTAGATTAGATTAGATTAGATTAGATTAGATTTATTTATTTAACCTGGTAGAGATAAGGCCGTCAGGCCTTCTCTGCCCCTCTACCAGGGAGCAGATAAAAAGAAAAGTTATTTTTTTTTCTTCCACCGTGTTAATAATGTCAAAACAAATGTTTACACAAATTTTGGCCAGTCAAGCGCAATTACGAAGATAAATTTTCCTGGACCGTTTACAGAAAGAAAATACAATTTCATGGATAGATTTATTCGAACAGATACAGCAATTGTTCAGCCACTTGGCTGTTAGAGCAGTCGTCATCGGTAGTCTAATGGCTACTGTACTAGGCTTTGGGTCAGAGGCTCACAGTTTCAAACCCTGCCAACGCGGAGAAAATACTTACAAGCAAACATTCTTATGGGAGTAGATAAAAAGAAAAGTTAATTTTTTTTCTTCCACCATGTTAATAATGTCAAAGCAAATGTTTATACAGGGACATCATTTTATTTTTACTAACATTTCTAATATTAACCTGGCTATACCTTGTTGAGAACCGAAAACACCGTTTGCTACCTCCTTCACGACTGGAGTTCGATGATACTGGCGTAATATACAAACAAATCACTTTACTAGGTATAGGAGGGAAGAAAAGTAGTTCATCCATTTACGTAAACTAGGAAATATCACGCTTTTGAGTTTGATAATTTCCATTAGGTTTTTGTTTAATCAAAATACAGTAAAGTATTAAAAATAAGTGTTTTTACTCACGAACTGAGCTGTCCATGTGGATGTATTCATTATGCAGTGTATATTATACTGCCTACAGCACATTAGCGAACACTCTAGAGAATGAAGTTAAATTTAAAAATAATCATAATATGGATATTTAAACACAGTTTTGAAAATGGTGGCCGTTCATTTCAATGCAGGCTTCAGTTCTAATGTGAATATTATCGCACTATAGACTATTGTACCTAATCCCAATTACCAGTTTCGTCCTTCGTACCAGTAACTCATGTTGAAATAATTCTGTACCTACTCTATAAAAGAGTACCTTACATATTGCAAATTCAATCTTCACTTCTGCCCGATCCGAAAAGATAAAATTACTCAGAGATGCTATTTACTGTCCGTCCAAGTGGTTATGTCGCAAGGGTCGTAGAAAGGGGGCGGGGGAAATCACGTGACAGTTAATTACTTAACGAGGCCCTTTTATTTAAGTTATTTTAAGCAGTTGTATGGGTATAATATTATTAGTAGTATTAGTAGTATTTATTTATTTAACCTGGTAGAGATAAGGCCGTCAGGCCTTCTCTGCCCCTCTACCAGGAGATTCCAACTACAATATCAACAATAAAATTACAATTAAGTTAGTATTAAATTTACAATTACAATTACAAATAATATTACAATTGAGGCATCCAGTGAGAGAGTGATCTATGCCGAAAATTTTCAATTTTGTGTTATTGGTACTTTCATGAAGTACATAAAGTGTTCTCTTTGTGTACATAATATTATTAACTTCTGTGACATCCTTCCCAGTTTATTTTGCAAAGTTAATTTTCGTAATTTACTTCAGTCGCATTTCTAAGGCGAGAGAGTGATCTATGCCAGGCGGAAAAGATTTGCGGAACCTGTCGTCTGCACGGAATAGCCAATTGCAGCGTCTGTTTCTGTTCGATTGTTCAGATAGGCCAATAGCCACGTCTGTTACTGGTGACGTGATAGTTGTTGATATCATGGCGGACGGTGAAGGAGAGTTAGAAGCGAGCAGCTGTGAGAAATCGAGAAAACGAGTGAGAAATGATGAAAAATGGAAGAGAAAACGGGCTAAGGTGTGTAGGAATTTAGGATTAGAATACGTTAGTGACAAAACACGTAAGATTGTTCCAGCAAAGAAGCAAGGTGTTGGGTGTAATTGCAGCGGCAGAACAGAGGCAGCTAATGTGAATTGGTGTAAATATCACGTGCTCACAGAAAATGAGAGGGATGAAATATTCTGTCAATTTTATAAAATTGGGGATTATAATGCGCAAAATGCTTTTTTATTTGGACTGATAAGTCGACAAGAGTGTAGTAGCATTTACTTGAAGAAAAGGAAGAACGAAAACTCTAGTAGACGTCACGTGTCGTTCATATACCGTGTGAAAGACTCTCATGGGCAGTTGAATAGGGTATGCAGCAAAGGGTTTCGTGATGTTTTCGGAATTTCGAAAAGACGCCTTTCCACTGCTAGAGGAGATAGGAAGGTAAATATAAGCCAATCTAATGGAAACGTTTCAGAAGATCAGGAGGAAGGTTGTAACACTTCAAAAATTTCACCCCTGTTGATCGCAGAGGTAAGCATGGGAATTATAAACATAAAACTAGTGATAGCGATGAAAAATCAGTGATTGAGCATATTAAGAAATTTCCTCTGTATGTAAGTCATTATTGCAGAAATAAATTACAGAAAAAGTATATTAAGGCTGTTAAATCTGTTGCTGAGATGTATAGGCTTTACAAGGAAGAGAGAGAGGCTCTAAATCTGAATAGTGTGAGTTACGACATTTACAGAACCATATTTAATACACGGTTCAATATAGGTTTCAAAATGCCTCACACAGATACATGCAAAGTGTGTGACGCATGGTTGGCAAAAGAGGAGGATATTATCCCCTTAGACATACGACTACATCAAACACAGGCAACAGTAGCATACAGTCTTCTTTCTAAGTTTCGATCTGAATGCCTAGAGGAAAATTGTGATTATTGTCTGATAACTTATGATCTTCAGAAAGCTCTGCCAACACCTAAAATAACAACAGGTTTAGTGTTCTATTTAAGACAACTCTGGGTGTATAACTTAGGTGTTCATGTTTGCAACAAAAACTGCCTTCATGTGTATGTGACCCGAAAATATTGCATCTCGAGGTGCTTCTGAGATTGCATCATGCCTATTTAAGATTTTAAGTGTGCCTGAAAATACGTTAAGGAAGCGCAAGTTGCGATTTTTTTCTGACAGCTGTTCTGCACAGAACAAAAATAATATTCTCTATTTCATGTATTATGCTCTTGTGATGATGGGAATGTTTGATTGCATAGAACATTATTATCTAGTTCCTGGACACACATTTTTGCCTTCCGACCGTGATTTTGGTGTAATTGAAAAGAAAATCAGAAAAACGGATTATGTATTTACACCAGATGATTGGTTTCGTCTCGTAGAAAATTCGAGATTGAAAAATCCTTTCCAAGTTTTAAGAATGGGAACGGAAGATTTCAAAAATTTCCATAATGCAGCATCACTTATTGTGAGGAACCAAAAAAAACGCGTTGGGTAGAAAAATGCCACTGCGAAAAATTGCAATTCTCAGGATACAAGCTACTAAACCTGGTATCCTGCAGTACAAAACAAACTATTCCGATATCTGCCCATGGGAGGAAGTGCAAGTTTTCTACAAACCAGCTGGAAGACCTAATAAAGGTAAAAATCTGGCAATGCCATCCCAAGAAACACTGCGAAAATATTCCTTCCATCAAATATGGAGTGTTTGTATCCTTCTGGAAGAAAAATAAGTGCTAAAAAACACAAGGATCTGATGTCTCTCCTACCTTATATACCACAGAATCACCACGCGGTGTATTACGCCCTCCAGCCAGATAATTTGACTGCAGCCGAGGAAGTCGAGGACGATCCAGACAACTAAAGGTACTGAGAATAAATGATAGATTTTTATGTTTGTTTCAGCATGAGTTCCATATTGAAGTGCAGATCAAAATATTTTAATCATAAGATACAAAATCTTCATAGTGACAGTAATGATGAAAATAGATACGAGTTAGATATTGAGCTAGAGAGGCAAGAAGGAAGGTAGACGGACAGACAGACTGATTCTTGATCTGACATGTGGTTGTGTAAGAACTAGATTATAGTAAAGCAAAAGTTAACGACATACGACTTCTTATATTTTAAGCATATTGTAACGTTACATTATTCTCTTTCATTATAGGAGAAAGGGGCCTAAGGCAGTGGAGAAATATTGAAATGGAACACTGAAATTAATTTTTGTAGATACTTTAAAATGTCAACTTCAAAATGGAAAATAAAACAATGTATGCTAACTTGAAGTTTTTTAAAGTTATTGAAATAAATACAAAACTCTAGATATCTCTGTTCCACTCAACTCTGGCATAGATCACTCTCTCACTGGATGCCTCAATTAGTATTAAATTTACAATTACAATAAAATCAAAGTACGAAAAGATTACCTGAATAATTAAAGCTAGATAATTTGTCATAGAGAAACAAAGAATATTTTATATTTACTGAATTACAAATTAAATCTAGAATAACAAAATTGTATAGTGATGAAATTACTGAATATTGAAATATTTTGTGATAGATTAAAGAAACTATTTACAAGAAATCAATTACTGACCAAGTGCCTAGTAAGTTTTCGTTTGAATTCAATTTTATTTCGACAGTCCCTGATGCTAGCAGGTAGCGAATTCCAGAGTCTTGGCAGGGCTATTGTGAAAGAAGATGAGTATATTATGTAGACGTCCAATTCCTAACAAAAATTAATGTTCTCAGAAAAGAGCTAAGACAGCCCATCCACTAGCATTTACAGAGAGGCGAATAGAAGCTGTGGGGGAAACCGGGATGCGACGTAGACAAATGGACGCGAAAATGATTCAATATTGAAAGCCCTTTCGTCACTGGAAAACGCGAACATATTTTTGGAACGTAATGTTTATTATGACCGTAAGGCTACTATGACTGTATATGCGGTCGTGGATCTGTGTGGAGGACGGTTGAACTTCAATAATAGAAGGAGTGGGAGTGAAGTACATTAAAAAACTCAGGTACAATAAAAATTGAAGTAAAAATAAAATGATGTCCCTGTACAAATTTTGGCCAGTCGAGCGCAATTACGGAGGTAAATTTCTCTGGGACTGTTTACAGAAAGAAAATACAATTTCATGGAAAGATTTATTCGAACAGATACAGCAATTGTTGAGCTTCTTGTGTCTTTACGTTGGTTGTTAGAGCAGTCGTCCTCGGCAATCTAATGGTTAATGTACTAGGCTTTGGGTCAGAGGTTCACAGTTTCAAACCCGGCCGACGGGGAGAAAATACTTACAAGATAAGATCCTTATGGGAGCAGATAAGAAGAAAGGTAAATTTTTTTTTCACCATGTTAATGTCAAAACAAATGTTTATACATATGTTGGCCTGTCGAGCACAATTACGGAGGTAAATTTCCCTGGGACCGTTTACAGAAAGAAAACACAATTTCATGGAAAGATTTATTCGAACAGGTACAGCAATTGTTGATCTATTTTTCAACATATTCCTAATTGGAATTTAGACATTTGTCATACCTTGAGATCAACTTTTGTACTCCTTTGTCGTAGAAGTTTGCCGCCTAAGATCGATACCAGTGTGTGATAGCCGTCTGCACCTACCTCTCTGTTGATTCCACGGTATGACAAATGTCTCACTTCCAGTGGGGAATATGTTGAGAATAGAAATAATAGACAAACAATAGAATGTCCTATTAATACTGAATAATTAGATTCCCGTCAAGTCTCGGATCGTGTAGGCCATACATTGGAGCATAGGCGGAGAGAAAACCGTTTCCTTGGGGGGGGGGGGAGGCAAAGCAAACCCATAGAATCCCGATATAACGGGATTATGGGGGATATCTACTTATTCCCGTGTTATAGCTTGACCGTGGTACAGTATATCGAAATATGATCATTTAATAAAAGTATTTTTGAGGTGCATGTTTCTTACAGTGTTACATCCATATTCACGATGTTTCGGACCGAGTAGTATAGGGCTTCAACTGTAATTCTACTACAAATTATAATAGGGCATAACCATAGGCAGAGTTATGGGAGGGTATGTGGGAGCACTGTCCCCCAAAATTTGTCTGAACTCTTTTTTTTTTCTATTAACATTACAAAATATTGAATCCAAAAGACATGTCTTGCTTTTATTTAAGAATGGGATATTATTTGTAAATGCTACCATCGTACCATCTTCCAGATAAAATGGCTGTTTTCACAAAAAAATCTTTGGACTGATTGTTTTATGAAAATTACTGAAAATTTTCACTCCTTTAACATGGAACTATTTTTTTTCACTAACACCTAATTCAGTAGATGGCCGCTGCATACTTCTAACACAGGAGTACAGGCTGTTACAAAAGAAACATTACAGTGCTTCCATTCCTCAAACGAAGTACAGAAATTCTTGTACATTCAGAAATTTAAAATAAATATCATAGTCTAGACCAGTGATGTCAAAGCAAGCGCATTTTTCTGACCTTGACGTAAGAAAGCGCTAAGTATGGAAAGAGAAAGGATTAAGAAAACAGTGGTGCACAAACTTCAAAGGGAACGTGAAGTTTTATGTCGTTATTTTTATATGGCTTCTTTCTGTTTAATATTATCTTTATGTCTGTAAAACAAAAGTACTGACACTGATTTGTTAATATTTCACTTGTGTTTTAAATCTTAATAACATAATAGAGAGTTAAGAAGGAATATTCACTTAAATCCCATAGTAGTATAATATTATACTGTATTAAGTGGACGAAACACATCATTCATAAAGAAAGTGATATTCCAAAGAAAGAGATTGAGTATGACATGATAAGTTGGAATTTATATTGATGGTATCTTTAGCCTTACAAAAGTAATCAATAAACTAATCAAAACAATATTACAGTACAAAGCAAAGTTACCTAGGTACTGTATCTGTTTTAAGTGTAACTAATATTACATAACTTAACAAAACTCTTATCGCATTATGCTTTTAAGGTGATATTTGTGAGCAACTTCCTATCATCAGAATATTAAATTATTTTCACGAAATCTGCAGAAGCTATAGAGCTGACATTTTTACAACACATGGGCACGTACCTTTTGCTTATGATGTAACAGTAGTTGCTTTGTTAATTCATTTCCTTACAAACAATTTCCATGCGAATATTTTCAAAATTTTCAGTACACTATCTTCAGTAATACGTATATACGATATATTAGATTTACGAAAACATTCTGTAAGGCATATTAAATAAATATGCCTATATCTGAAAATTTCACTTTTCTATACGAAAAGTTGAGAAAATATTTCTTTTCAATAAAAAAATCAAACTTGTGAAAAATGAGCATTAAAATTAAAACTTACATTCTTATAATGCACTTATACTTCTCAGGCAAATCTAAAAATTAACATGGATACAGTTTTAATAAGTTCTCTTCCCTTTATCTATTGAATCAGTGCTGGCCATCCCTGAATATAGCTCGACCAAGCGGCATATACCACCTCTTTCGTCTGTGTCTTTCCTTTCCGCTGTAAAGCTCTCAGGCTCTCCTGGGCTCTAAAGCGCGCGCTTGCTCCTGTGGGCATCAATTGACATGCCTGGTCTAGACACATGATCTGAAGACATTAATTCGTCAATTTAAACACAGAAACTTAATCATAAACAAAAGCAAAAAAAGTCTTTTGCATTCAATATTTTCTAATGTTAATAGAAAAAGAAAAGAGTTCAGACAAGTTTGGGGGAGCAGTGCCTCCCATGCCTCCCCATAACTCCGCCTATGCATTGGAGTCCTTCATGAGATCATGGCCAATCCGTTTATTCGGCGAGCCAAATGTTTCATCAAGTCGACATAGTCTGGAGGCAGCGAACATGAACATGAGTTGAAGTTGCGCTCAGGCGTGGGTTAGATCCCGCTAGGACTGATCACCTGCTCCGTTATTTTTCGAGGTTTTCATTAACTATAAGAAGAATCTCAGATATTTCCATGGCAAATCCTAGGACATAACTCGTCATTACGCTATTATCAATCCCATCAACGCTAGATAACCGGCTATTCGAAACACGATGCCCATCTGCAGTAATTCGCGGTTGCTTGTGACCTCGAACAGCGTAAAGTGATCACAGAAACTTCGCAGATGCTCTCCCACAATGAATGCGTTGTGGATGATTTATCAATGAGTTTCATTTGAACGTGACTTCATCGCTGATCTTTTGGTACCGATAAATCTACTTTTCATGAGTTTGTGCCACAAATTGTACATTTTCGTGAACATTACTCAAAACTGTGAAAGTGTGAGACAATGAAAACGTGAAGTCTGAAGTTTAATCTTCTCTACAGACCAAGAAATTATTCTAAGGTCTGTCGTTCGCTCTACCCCGCACATAAAGAGAGGTGGTATATAACATAGTATATCATATGATGGGGATCATAAAGGAAATTGGCGTGGATTGGAAAAAGAGGAGACTGCTCAGTAACCTTGATATGAAACAACAAGTCAAAGTCAGGATAGGAGAAGAAAAGTCAGAAGGAAGCGAAATAGGGAGAAGAGTACGTGCTTTATCACCTACCCCGTTCAACATCTACTTTACGGCTTTAGTGAAGAACTATTTTCAGAACATGGGAGGAGTGATAGTAGGAGGAAGAAGAATAAAGTGCATAAGATTTGCTGATGATATGGCGTTGTTAGCAGAAAAGAAGCTGATACTAAGGGATATGCTACTGGAGTTAAATTACAGCTGTGAGCAGTGTGGAATGAAGATAATACCAACAAGACGAAGACCATGGTCATAGAAGAAAAGTAAAGAAGGTAAACTTGCGAATTCTAAATGAGGCAGTAGAGCAAGTGGACAGGTTCAAAGCAGAATAGCATAGCAAAGGAAGCTTTTAATAGAAAAAGGAGCATATTCTGCCGACCTCTGGAGAAAGAACTGAGGAAGAAGCTTGTAAAGTGCTTCGTGTGGAGTGTAGTTTTGTGGGAGAGCATGAACATGGACATCACGACGAAGTGAAGAGAAGCGACTAGAAGCATTTGAAATGTGGATATGGAGAAGGATGGAGCGTGTGAAATGGACAGACTTAATAAGAAACTAAGCTTTGTTGGAAAGAGTAGATGAAGAAAGAATGACGCTGAAACTGATCAGGAAGAAGAAAAGCAATTGATTGGATCACTGGTTGAGAAGATACTGCCTTCTGAAGGATGCACTGGAAGGAATGGTGAACGAGAGAAGAGTTCAGGGCAAAAGAATTTATCAGATGATAGACTACATTAAGATACATGGATCATATGTGGAGTTAAAGAGGAAGGCAGAAAATAGGAAAGACTGGAGAATGCTGGGTTTGCAGTGAAAGATCTGCCATTGGGAAGAATACTATGAATGGACATATAACATAGTGTGTAATATAATTTGCATATATTATATTATATTATATCATATTATATTGTATTGGTATTGTATTATATTATATTATATTATATTATATTATATTATATTATATTATATTATATTATATTATATTATATTTATATTCGAGTAAGTTGAATTTAGCTCATAATTCTATCATCTTAAGTTTAATGAAGTACATGAGATTTTTTAGACATGAAAGAATTGCCCACCAGAGAGACGTTGGTTTATTATTGAAGCAGTTGGAAAGCAAAGTCAAGTCGCTCTGGCCGCAACTCTGAAGTGACACAGATGAGTGGTGGGACCTTGAAGCTGATGTCACTGCTTACAACTCACGGTTCATTTGCTTGTGAGTTGTGCAGTCGTAGAACTTGTCCTATGAGTGAAATAGTTTCGCTAAATGCTAAAGTCACTTTAAATGTCTTCATCCTATGGCGGGAATGTGGGGTAACGATCACACTGACACGTTCCCTTTCAGCAATTGTCAGAGTTCACTATCTGCATTCTCAATTTGTTTTGTGAGTTACGATTATACCTTCAACTTATGTAACTGCAGCTTTTACAGTCGCGTTTTGTGAAACTTTTCTTTCAAAATATTTATGTAATAATTTATTTATTTGCTAATAATTGCAATGTAAAAACACAGAATAAATATGGGAAATGCCTGTAATTCGGTAAAATCATCAGTCTGCTATCAAAAAAATCTAGAATTTATAAAACAGTTATATTACCGATTGTTGTGAAACTTGGACTCTCACTCTGAGAGAGGAACATAGGTTAAGGGTGTTTGAGAATAAGATGCTTAGGAAAATATTTGGGGCTAAGAGGGATGACGTTAGCGGAGAATGGAGAAAGTTACACAACGCAGAACTGCACGCATTGTATTCTTCACCTGACATAATTAGGTTAATAATAATAATAATAATCAATAAAATTTAACCTGGGAGAGTCTGAACACTCAGCCAGTAAAACTATTATAAAAACACTAGTTTTTATAAGAAATAATAATAAGGTGAATGTACAGTATCCAACGCCCACTGAACGAATATTTCACTTTTATCACTGCCAATGTTGTTGTATATGGTTGTAACCTGTCAAAGAAGCAACAAGTTATACTAAATACGGACCTATGTCTCTATAGTGGGCTAAGTAACATTGACCAATAATAATAATAATAATAATAATAATAATAATAATAATAATAATAATAATAATAGAAATAATAAAAATAATAAAATGTATATAACAAGTAAGTAGAAATCAGACGTAATATATAACATACAGAAAAAGGAGAAAGGATAATAAAATGTGAACAGCAGGTCAGAATACATGAGAAATACAAAGTATAAAAATAAGACAATTATTGATAATAATAATAATAATAATGATCAAAAATAAGAATAGAATAATAATAATACTAATAGTAGTAATATATTTGGGGCTAAGAGGGATGAAGTTACAGGAGAATGGAGAAAGTTACACAACACAGAACTGCACGCATTGTATTCTTCACCTGACATAATTAGGAACATTAAATCCAGACGTTTGAGATGGGTGGGGCATGTAGCACGTATGGGCGAATCCAGAAATGCATATAAAGTGTTAGTTGGGAGGCCGGAGGGAAAAAGACCTTTAGGGAGACCGAGACGTAGATGGAAAGATAATATTAAAATGGATTTGAGGGAGGTGGGATATGGTGATAGAAACTGGATTAATCTAGCTCAGGATAGGGACCAATGGCGGGCTTATGTGAGGACGGCAATGAACCTCCGGGTTCCTTAAATGCCAGTAAGTAAGTAATTGTAATGTAAAATATAATATAAACAGATAAAACTTCAGCCCACTCTTGAAAGAGTAGAACTCGAAATTAATTAATAATGATGATAATAATAACAATCATAATCATCGTCGATATCAAAGATCAGACCTTTCGGCACACTCCGTTCGAAACTGTTTACGCCAACTTTTCGAAGTCCTCTTTCTTCTCATAATACAAATGTAAGAGGTCAAAGAACTCAGGTCTGTATCCTTAGATGAACTACCTTCTTCCCTCTCTGGCTACAATGTTGTAAGCTGGTCGCATCATTCAGTGACTTGAAATTTGTGGTTTATAAAGTAAATTTACACAAAAACCGTCCACGCTATTGAAATATTCCTGAGGGATAAATGATTCTCTGTTAGATTTTCTATCGATGTGGGCAAAAAATCACAGTTCTATCCACAGTAGTTACCGAATAAGAGTGTGTTATTCATTTGCGGAAAAGCATTTTGTTCTGAGAAAACTATGAACTTTCCACCATTATGGTACTACACTTTTTGTTACAGAGGCCTACAACATAAGCTACTCTCTGTAAAAATCTGCAGGATTATTTCACTTCCACCTTGTGTATTCGTACGTTTCATATGAAAATGAAAAATAGCTGCGTTCCATAATTAACTTATAAATGTCAATCATCTGGGAAGATGAAATGAAACATTAGATAACTTAATGATTCATAAAGTTACTACAGTGATTGTGATGTTGATGGTGGTGGTGATGAAGATGATGATGATGATGATGATGATGATGGTGGTGTGAAATGATGACGATATGAAGATGATGACAAAAATATAAAAATTATGATTATATGAAAATGAACATGATGGTGACATTAAGATTGATTTATTTATTTATTTATTTATTTATTTATTTATTTATTTATTTATTTATTTATTTATTTATTTATTTATTTTAACAAAGGCTACAGAATATAATTACAACAATAGGAATAGAAATAAAATAATACAGTCAATACAAAAAGAGGATACAATAATACTAACAAAATTTGAGGACCGAATGAGCAGCGCTCGTGTTCGGTCGCAGTTCAGCACATTGTCAATATAAGAGGAATATAGAAAATAAAATAAAAAGGAACTAAAATTAAAATTACAGGTACAATGAATATAATATAATATAATATAATATAATATAATATAATATTAATATAAGAGGATATAAGAAAATAAAATAAAATAAAAAGGAACTAAAATTAAAATAACAGGTACAATGAAAATTTAATAATATAATATATTATTAATACAAGAGGAATATGGAGAATAAAATAAAATAGGAACTAAAATTAAAATTACAGCTACAATGAAATTATATAATATATTATTAATAAAAGAGGACTATAGAAAATAAAATAAAATGGGAACTAAAATAAATTACAGCTACAATGAAAATATATAATATAATATATTATTAAAAGAAGAGGAATATAAAAATTAAATTAAATCGGAACTAAAATTAAAATTACAGCTACAATGAAATTATATAATATAATATATTATTAATATAAGAGGAATATATAAAATGAAATAGGTACTAAAATTAAAATTACAGCTACAATGAAATTATATAATGTGATATATTATTAATATTAGAGGAATGTAGAAAATAAAATAAAATAGGAACTAAAATTAAAATTACAGGTGCAATGAAATTATATAATATAATATTAACATAGAGAAGAATAATATCGTACGTGAATAAAGTATGACAATTTATAAAAAATATACATTCTGAAATTATAGAATACAAATATAATATATACTGATTAATTCATATACATAGGCTATAAATTTATTTAATCAACACGTTTCTAATTTTCTTGTTATATGTTATATGTTGGTGGGTTACATGTTAGAAGTTCTGGGTGTAATTTAGCTGAAGAATTCTACAACCGAGGACCAAAATTAATGCTATGCTTTAGACCAGCAGATATGAAACATTTAGGTTCTACTAATGTTGAATTATTATTTCGTCTTGTGTCATGATTATGATTATGTGCCTGTAATATAAACTTATTACGATTTTATGATAAAATTTTAACAGAGTATATTTATAAATTTATTTAATATTAAATATATTATTCAGAATAAATTAATTTAGTTCGATAATCGAAACGTTTCTTCAAACAAATTTTAATTATTCGTTTTTGATTCTGATGATTCAGGTACCCGTTAAGTCAGGAACGCTAAGTCTTGAAGCTGTACCTTACATTGAAATTATGAATTAAGGAATACAGTAGATTTTGTTTCTCCCTGACGTCTAACGGCATTAAAAGATGTAAGTATGGCCGTCACTTTTTAATAGCGTAAGATAATGGTGCCCTCTCTGGTCGTTAGAGACAACTGAGCGGAAATCGTGTGCAACATTGTCTAGCTGCAGGTATATCAGCTAATGGACAACTGTCACGTAATAAATAATCGTGTGGAAGGTGAATGGGATTGTGTATTTCATATTATCAGAGGACGTGCCGTGCATACTTACGTTTGCGCGGTACGCATTCATTCCATTTGATTGTGAATATTACGCTGGATTTTATACGCTTTTTGCATAAAGCCACAGAAATGTTCTTGTTCATTCGTCGTGAGTCGGCTTGTTGACACGAGATAAAATGTACATATTTTTACGAAACTCGTTTCTTATTTCATTATTATCACATGTAACCTACATTGCTAGCAGAGTACACCGACCCCGTAATCGCGGTATATATGCGAAGGAAGCCTCTCTCTTGCACAAGTGCACTATTTTCTCGTCAAGAGCGCTGCTTCATAATGCTGACTTCCATTTTTAAACTGCAGGGACCATTCAGAGGCGGTGAATAACGCGATTAAGATAAAAGTGCAGTTGTAAAATTTATAATTAGGAGAGGAGGAGCACAGAAAATGCCACAAAACCACCTCCTTTTTTTTACCACAATGTGGAATTGGACTCTAATGCCTTTAATCAGAATTCAGTATCATAAATACAGCTAATAGGAACTTTCGTATAAATTAATTTTTTTAATTATAGTTACCGTATTATTGTTATTATTATTTTATCATCATCATCATCATCATCACATCCAATTCAAGCACTAGACCTAGTGGTCTGTTGTGGTCTGAATGGTCTCATGCCATCTTTTTAATGGTCTTCCAACAGATCGTTGTCAAAAGGGCGGTAATGTAGCACTGCCTTTGGCCATCTTTCTGTTGGCATTCTCTCCACATGCTGTTTCCAATTACCTCCATAGATTTGAAGGAAATTTAATGCAGGTTGGACGTTCAATTCTTTCAAAATTTTTGTATTTCGTTTTCTATCCCAAAGTGTGTATCGCACCGTTTTTCTCATGAATTTAATTTCGTTGGTAGTTATACGTGAAACATCTTTTTTTGTCGAAGTCCAGGCTTCTGATCCATAGACTAAAGTAGGTCGTGCTAAATGTTGTACATCTTTAATCTTGTGTGTTTCTACGATGAAAGAGTAATGGAACGGAGAAAAATTCTCTCCGGCGCCAGGATTTGAACCCGAGTTTTCAGCTCTACGTGTTGATGCTTTATCCACTAAGCCACACCGGATACTCACCTCAGCGTCGGACAGAATCGTCTCAATTTAAGTTCCAACTCTTGGGTTTCTCCGTTCCATTACTCTTTCATCGTATGATGACGCAGAATATCTGCATGGAAATATCATATGTACTTCGGTACATTATAATAATATATATGATATGCGTAAATCACTTTTTGATTTAAGACGGCGCTTATTCCGTCGGATCCCGGCCAACTAGTCACTCATAACGAGTGCACCTCAGCACATGTGCGGACTTCAGTCCTACGTTCATAGACATCTATGACGTAGTGCAGAGGGCGGCCACTAGAGGGAACTCAAGAGTTGGAACTTAAACTGAGACGATTCTGTCCGACGCCGGGATGGGTATCCGGTGTGGCTTAGTGGATAAAGCATCAGCACGTAGAGCTGAAAACCCGGGTTCAAATCCCGGCGCCGGAGAGAATTTTTCTCCGTTCCATTACTCTTTCATCGTATGATGACTCAAAATATCTGCATGGAAATATCATATGTACTTCGGTACATTAAATAATATATATTGTATGTTTCTGCCTAAATTAGGTGTGAAAACTGAATTGATAATACGGTACCGATATCTTTTACAAAATTAGTTGTTTTAGAATCGATATCCTTTTCTTTTTCGTATGAAAGACGGTACCCTAAATAGTTAAATGTGTTGACTTGTTCTAGAATTCTGTTTTAAATACAAATTTTACTTCTTATTGGATATTGGATATTGGATAACGCGTGCGTCCGCTTCATTTGTAATGTTCGATACTATGATCATATCTCACCTTCTTTCGAGAAGTTATCATGGCTTAGGTTACATGAGAGGAGAAATCTGCACTCACTTTCTCTCCTATATCGAATTATGCACACTTCATCCCCCTATTATTTATTCGCTCGTTTTCATACTCTCTCTCGCTATCATAATATTAATACTCGATCACAACGCGATAACACGCTAGAAATTCCACTTCACACATCATCTCTGTATTCCTCATCTTTCACTGTTGCTACCTCTCGTCACTGGAACTCTCTGCCGCCTGAAGTCAAGGGCTGCCGAACATTGAAATCTTTCAAATCCAAGTTAGAAAATTATCTTATGACGAGTTGCCAAACTAACTTACTATTATGACAAGTGTTGTATTGCATGTTTCCACGTATTCACATTTTTTTATGTTCTAGTGATATTTAACTTATTTTATATTTTTGTTTTCATATTTTCCGATAATGGTATATCTCTAATGTGATAAGTTGAGCTATATATAAACATAATTTTCCTTACTGTGTATACTTAAAAATATTGTATTCATTGTATGCTTTGTACTGCACTATTGTATTACTACTATTAGTATTATTATTACTATTAGGCCTGTTATTATTATTTTATTTATTATTATTATCATATTATTATCATTACTATTCTTATTTATTATTATTATTATTATTATTATTATTATTAATCAATTGTCTTATTTTTTTATACTTTGTAGGCCTCATTTATTTTTGACCTGCTGTTCACATTTTATTATGCTTTTTTCTTTCTTTCTGTATGTTATATATTATGTCTGATTTCTTCTTACTTGTTGTTTACATTTTATTATTATTATCTTATTCAGTTTTGTGTGTACTTTGTAAATTTGTAGTGTTTCTATAACGCAGTTTTTACTCCTGGTTGAGTGTTAGAGAAGGCCGTATGGCCTTAACTCTGCCAGGTTAAATAAATCATTATTATTATTATTATTATTATTATTATTATTATTATTATTATTATTATTTACCTTTAAACGCTATAACTTTTGACTTTTCTACAGAAATGGTCATATTATAGTATTTTGCAACTCTATTTAATGAATGTATTGATTTTTGATTTATTACTCTTATTCTTCTTCTTTTCATTGTTAGTATTATTATTATTATTATTATTATTATTATTATTATTATTATTATTATTATATTAGATTATCGTCTATAAATGTATATGAAATCATATATTCGTAACAGTACAAGATAATATCGTCTGTTTAGAAGCAAAACACATTAAGTCAAATTATTAGTTCTGAGAAAAAAGCGTTTTTCTAGATATTCTCAAAAATAGTAAATGAATCTCTTTACAAAAAAAATCGTCGATAGACATTTATGGCAGGCTTACATGAAAGAAACTCTGACTCGGTCATATCTACTGTATAACAATTTCAACTGTCTTGACTCAAATTCGTAAAAAAAAAATATATATATATATATATCATTCGCGAAAATCAGGTGTCCCTATCCAGGAACGAACCCGAGTTCCCGGAATTATTTTCAAGGTTACTGGACTGAGCTTCCAGGAGACATTAGATTTTGAACTTCGGCGTTCTCTTCTCGGTGCTGTAGGGATAGTAGACAATAAATTCACAATCACAAGCATTACTATTACATCACTGCTGAAGGCCACCGATTCACGACACACAAAGCGTGGGTTACGCTCTCATTCTAGTGCGCATCCTCTTCCAGGAACAGAACCCTATTTGGACACAGACTGTGCCACTGTTGCTGAAAGATCAGTGAACTTGTCTCTTATGTAATACAAGAGAGTGACATTGCTTAAATACTTGTACACAAGTTAAGAAAATGTAGATATAATTGTAGTTGCTTTCTCTATGTTAACCAAAGTTTAATGCCCCTTAAATCTAATTCGTAACTGACTTTTTATATCACGTCGATTAAATTGAAGGGCTTGGTGTAATGTAATGGTAAGACATAATAGGAAAGTAGTTTGAATGTTTTAAACAATTCCGTAAATCACATTTCTGTTGTCAATTTTAAGTCTAATCCTTTAAAAACTTTCTGCTTTCCTGTAGATACAGTATATTGTTATATGCTTGTGGCAAAGGTAGAATTTTTACAAACTTCTGTATTTATTTTCACGTAAATATTGTTCACCCAATAAAACAGAGATTCGATGAGGAGTAAAAGTGCATGTTTCGATCCTCCATTTCATCTTTTCGCACTCAACAACAACTTCGATGAGTTTCTTTCTCTCCTGCAAACTACTACAATTTGTAACATGTTACTAAGTCCTGGATCCGTCTCAAAGAGCGAAGAACTATTCACTCTCTCACGTTACTCCTCAATATTCTTCCACAACTCTAACGCCAGCTACTTAGCTCTCGTTTTCAACATTTGTCCTCATATCACGAAGTAGATACTCGCTCACAACACCATATCACACTCTCCATTCCTAAACACAAAAGATCCTTCTACTCTTCATCTTTCACCGTCTCTGCAGCTCATCTCTGGAACTCTACCACAGCATGTCAGAGAATGACGTACATTATCTAGTTTAAAAATACACTAAAATTGCACTTGTTCAATTCAGATTCCTTTCAATTATAAGCCCCTTTTCTCTGCGATAGTTCTGTAAAAAATATATATATTTCATTTCCTTCCTTTCCCCTGTTTTTGTTCTCTTGACCACCAGATGAATTTATTATCAAACCCTTTTATTGTGAATTTTATTTAATTTTAGTTTTTCTTCTTTTTTATTATTTTATTACATTCCATTTTGTTGTATTCTTCCTTACGTTTTTCTTAATAACTATTTGTACTAATTGAGTTGCTTTTATTATATTCCAATTTTTAGATCTGTATTTTACTTTTTTTCTGTTCTGGTGTTATTTTCATTTTGTTTAGTGTCGATTTTGTTATGCTATTATTATTATTATTATTATTATTATTATTATTATTATTATTATTATTGTAATATGTTGTATTCTTTTCTCTTACTTTTGTTAAATTTTCACTGCTTGTATACTTTGTGACCTGGTAGAGTGTAAGAGAAGGCCCTATGGCCTTAACTCTGCCAGTATAAATAAATAAATAAATTATTATTATTATTTTTGTATTTTTAAAATTTTTTTGTAATATGTTAGTATTCTTTTCTCTAACTTTTGTTAAATTTTCACTGCTTGTATACTTTGTGACTTTGTAGAGTGTAAGAGAAGGCCCTATGGCCTTAACTCTGCCAGTATAAATAAATAAATTATTATTGTTTATTATTATTATTATTATTATTATTATTATTATTATTATTATTATTAAATTTATTATTGAAATGAGATGCATTACTATCCGCCTAACAAAAATACGAATATCATTGCGACTTCATTTTCCGCTTTGACGCCAGTATTGCGTGCTGCGACACAAAATATGTGACAAATATTATACATTGTGTCCACAGAAACATTCCATGATTATAAAGTATTATGATTTTGTAACTATACGTATTACGAAATTCATGAAGGACACGGCTTTAAATATTGGGTTGAAGCAAAAGTTTATACCATTTTTTTCGCTGTGTCAATTTTTTTTTTTTTAAGTTGAATTGAAAACAGAAATTCATCAGTAATATATTCTCCCACACAATCTGACTCTCTGCCAAAGCTGGGGTAGGTTTTTTATTCCACATCTGAAGAAATCTACTTGTTTGAAGTTAAAACAGTCATCAAGCCAAGTTTGTAAAGCATCTTCGTTATCTAAGGAGTTCCGTTTGCATATTGTTGGATAGAGAACGGAAGAGGTGAAAATCTGAGGGCGCAAGATCGGGAGAATATGGGAGAGATGAAATCACCTCCAAACTAAGCTCCTGGATAGCTGCTGTCGTTATGTTAGCGGAGTGCCGGCGTGCATTATCGTGTTGCAGTAGCTCTTGATACAGCCTTCCCGGCCGTTTTTCTTCAATTGGTATCGCAAAGCGTCTGAGTTCTTGGCAAATAATGCCAGCAGTTATGATTGTATTTCTGGGAAATAAATCGTAGTACCGTCCTTATGCCACCGCATAACATCATATTCTGTAGATGGATACTAATTTTGTATTGGTTGTTTTTTTGCAGTGCTTTTTCCTATGGCATTCTCCCCGTACACGGCACAAATGTTTCAACCCTCCTCCCCTGCCTTTGCTCCTCCTAACAACACAGTACTGTGATGACCAGGTTTCGAGCTAGGGACACAGAGTAACCAGTATGAGGTTTAGAGTACACGGAGTATAAATGACGTCATGACCTGTGGAGGGTCCGTAATGTACATTACCGTTGTGTGTATTGCTGCTTGGCTGCGGTATACTGTATTTTTTTCATGGAGTGCAGTTTCATAGAAAGGACTTTGCCGACAGACCTTCTACTGCCCACTACTAATTGGTTGTCATAAATAAATGTCTTCCTTACGGTGACGGAAATCTTGTCTTCTCCTGTCAGTAACCAATCACAACCCTTGTTCAGAATAATTGACAGGCTCTCGTCAAATCCACGTGGAGGCAGAGTTGCTGCATCTTTCCGAATTCCAAGAATCCCGTCAGTCTCATTTCAGGGTCACCAGGATTATGGCAACTGTGCAATGTTGGGACGAGGGGACAGGATGGAATTGTCAGAGGTGTTTGTGTAGGAAGTCATAAATCTGTAAGAGGTGTTCAAAGGAGCCACCGAACTGCACTCCTTCAAATAAAATAAGGTATACGTGTAACAGGCTTCGGCGTAGGACGCCTGATTGAAGGTTACAACTCACGTTAATACTTTAATGGTAGACATTTATTGTATACACTAGGAATGTACTGTATATACTACATCTGTACAGGGTGAAATATATTTTGTGCCGTACGGACTGTTTACATTTGAGACACGAAGTAACGGCGAGTTCCATCTCCCACTCCACTCGACCAACACAACACTATCGGCCGTGCGTTCTAAACTTCATACGTTTTGTGCCCAGGACCGAAGCCTGGTGATGACGAACAAAAACGCTATGAACTTACTCATCAACCTAATAAAAGAAGTTTCGAATTGATCAAGTGGTGAAAACTTCCCTTTTCTATTGAAGATGCCAAAAAATGTGTACAAAGATGCATTTACACGGTTCAACTCTTCTTTCAACTTTTCGCATTCAAACAATACATGCAAGATTCATATATAGGCCTACAAGTAGTGAAGATGACTCAAAACGACGTACCATGTAGACACAAAATCTTCATGCATCTTAATTGAACGTACGTTTTAAACTTGATTTCAATATTCTTCCCAGATTGCATGCGTACGCGCATGGAAAATTGAACTGTGTAGATGCAGCTTTATATTGTCAGAAGTTAATATTACGCACGGATCTTATGTAGTGGGAATATAAAGTGAGTCCACTTCATTTCTACTAAAAGCGATTATAATTATGAAGGAAAACAAAAGTAAACACTTCTTCCTCTTCCTCCCCCCTTGTGCATACCGGTTTCTTCTCGTTAGCGATGATCACGTGAACAGCTGGGAATGTAGGGCGAGCTGCTAGCGTTCTCTACATTATTGTGCTGTGCCCATCCTCTGTGAACAATAAAATAGAATGCGTACATTTATTCAATGAACTGTTTCCTATGCAACTGTAATTTGTGTACAATGAAACAGCATGCCTTGTGGCTGGTCTCAATTGAATGCTTCAATTTCCTTTTGTGGTTTGTCCTATAGTGAGAGTAATGCACACTAGTTACATCGTAATGTCGCAACAGTGTCGTTTAATTATGTAAACGTTACGATTGCCAATAATTAATTGAAAGAAATGGATCAGTGTAATCACAGGATACAGTATACTGTAACTTTTGAAAGGCATTGGTGGTATGAGAAGAAACCAATGGAGTAACATTACCTGTATTTTTAAAATAAAAGAGAGATTAATTTATTTATTCAATCATCACTAATTCAAGCACTTTAATTAACTTCTTAATTAATTAAATTATTCACTAATTGAGGCATTTTTAAATTATTCACTAATTAAAACATTAATACAGTTATTCATTAAACTGGTCATTCATTTAATTATCCATTCAGTGGTTGATTAATATATTCTCTAATTCAGTTAAACATTCATTTATTCACTAATTTAGTCGTCAGTTCAATTATTTACTAATTGAGTCATTAATTAAATCATTTACTAATTCAGTCATCGGTTTAATTATTAAGTAATTGAGTAATTAATACAGTTATTCACTACTTAAGTCATTATATTATCACCAATTTAGTAATTAATTCAATTACCTTTTTAATAATTCCGCTATTAAATCTCTTGTTCACTAATTCAGTATAAATTAAATTATTCACTAATTTAATCATTAATGCATTTATTCACCAGTTCAGTCTTTACTTTATTCACTAATTCAGTCGTCAGTTCAATTACTAATCACCAATTTCAGTCGTTAGTTCAATTACTCACCTATTTCTGTCGATAGTTCAATTAGTGACTAATTTAAGTCATTAGTTCAATTATTCACCAGATTCAGTCGTTCAGTTATCCACCAAATTCAGTCGTTAGTTCAGTTATTCACCAAGTTTAGCCGTTAGTTTAAGTATTCACCAATTTCTGTCGATAGTTCAATTACTGACTAATTTAAGTCATTAGTTCAATTATTCACCAGATTCAGTCGTTAGTTCAGTTATTCATCAAATTCAGTCGATAGTTCAATTATTCACCAAGTTCAGTCGATAGTTCAATTATTCACCAAGTTCAGTCGTTGGTTCAGTTATTCACTAAGTTCAGTCGTTGGTTCAGTTATTCACCAAGTTCAGTCGTTGGTTCAGTTATTCACCAAGTTCAGTCGTTGGTTCAGTTATTCACCAAGTTCAGTCGTTGGTTCAATTATTCAATAATTCAGTCGTTAAATCAGTTATTCACCAAGTTCAGTCGTTGGTTCAGTTATTCACCAAGTTCAGTCGTTGGTTCAGTTATTCTCCAAGTTCAGTCGTTGGTTCAGTTATTCACCAAGTTCAGTCGTTAGTTCAATTATTCACCATGTTCAATGATTCACCAAATTTAGTCGTTCAGTTATTCACCAAGTTCAGTCGTTTGTTCAGTTATTCACCAAGTTCAGTCGTTAGTTCAATTATTCACCAAGTTCAGTCGTTAGTTCAATTATTCACCAAGTTCAGTCGTTGGTTCAGTTATTCACCAAGTTCAGTCGTTGGTTCAGTTATTCACCAAGTTCAGTCGTTGGTTCAGTTATTCACCAAGTTCAGTCGTTGGTTCAGTTATTCACCAAGTTCAGTCGTTGGTTCAGTTATTCACCAAGTTCAGTCGTTGGTTCAGTTATTCACAAGTTCAGTCGTTGGTTCAGTTATTCACCAAGTTCAGTCGTTGGTTCAGTTATTCACCAAGTTCAGTCGTTGGTTCAGTTATTCACCAAGTTCAGTCGTTGGTTCAGTTATTCACCAAGTTCAGTCGTTGGTTCAGTTATTCACAAGTTCAGTCGTTGGTTCAGTTATTCACCAAGTTCAGTCGTTGGTTCAGTTATTCACCAAGTTCAGTCGTTGGTTCAGTTATTCACCAAGTTCAGTCGTTGGTTCAGTTATTCACCAAGTTCAGTCGTTGGTTCAGTTATTCACCAAGTTCAGTCGTTGGTTCAGTTATTCACCAAGTTCAGTCGTTGGTTCAGTTATTCACCAAGTTCAGTCGTTGGTTCAGTTATTCGCCAAGTTCAGTCGTTGGTTCAGTTATTCGCCAAGTTCAGTCGTTGGTTCAGTTATTCGCCAAGTTCAGTCGTTGGTTCAGTTATTCACCAAGTTCAGTCGTTGGTTCAGTTATTCACCAAGTTCAGTCGTTGGTTCAGTTATTCACCAAGTTCAGTCGTTGGTTCAGTTATTCACCAAGTTCAGTCGTTGGTTCAGTTATTCACCAAGTTCAGTCGTTGGTTCAGTTATTCACCAAGTTCAGTCGTTGGTTCAGTTATTCACCAAGTTCAGTCGTTGGTTCAGTTATTCACCAAGTTCAGTCGTTGGTTCAGTTATTCACCAAGTTCAGTCGTTGGTTCAGTTATTCACCAAATTCAGTCGTTCAGTTATTCACCAAGTTCAGTCGTTAGTTCAATTATTCACCATGTTCAATGATTCACCAAATTTAGTCGTTTAGTTATTCACCAAGTCCAGTCGTTAGTTCAGTTATTCATCAAGTTTAGTCGTTAGTTCAATTATTCACCAAGTTCAGTCGTTAGTTCAATTATTCACCAAGTTCAGTCGTTAGCTCTATTATTCACCATGTTCAATGATTCACCAAATTTAGTCGTTAGTTCAGTTATTCACCAAGTTCAGTCGTTAGTTCAGTTATTCGCCAAGTTCAGTCGTTAGTTCAATTATTCACCAAGTTCAGTCGTTAGTTCAATTATTCACCAAGTTCAGTCGTTAGTTCAATTATTCACCAAGTTCAATGACTCATCAAATTTAGTCGTTAGTTCAGTTATTCATCAATTCAGTAGTTCAATTATTCACCAATTCAGTCGTTCATTCACGATTTCAGTCGTTCAATTATTCACCAATTTCAGTCTTTATTTCAATCATTCATTAGTTTCAGTCGTTAGCTCATTCATAAATTTCAGTCGTTCAGTTACCAATTTCAATCCTTACTTTAGTTGTTCACCAATTTCCGTCATTAGTTCAGTCAGTTATTCAGCAATTCACTCACTAGTTCAGTTATTCATTTACCAATTTATTTCAGTCGTTAGTTCAATTATTCACTGCAATAAATCGATGTTAATTAAATATTTCACCCACTCAATTTTTCGTTAGATTTTTCACTAAATTAGTATCGATATTGATTCGATTACAGATTTAGTATTGAATAAATTGTTACTGACTTAGTATTGATTCAGTTATTTATTAATTTTTTAATGATTTACTCAGTAATCAGTTTTTCAATCAGTTACTCAATAATTTAGTCTTTGACTCATTACTCAATAATTTTATTTTTCAATCAATTACCCAATAATTTAGACTTTAAATTAATTCTCACCAATTCAGTATTTCATTCAATCATTCGACAATTCAGTCTTTCATTCAATTATTCCCCAAATATAGACTTCTTTCATTTAATTATCCACAAATGAATTCATTGGATCATTCACTCGTGCATTTATGCTCTTTTCATTCAGTTTTCTATACATTTTAAGAAGTCATTCGTTTTCTGATTTATTAATACATCAATGTCCTTTCATAGATTCATTCATTCATTCATTCATCCATTCATTCATTCATTCATCCATTCATCCATTCATTCATTCATTCGCTATTTATCATCCATTCCATTCCATTTACTGATTCTTTATCCGTTCACCCATTCATCAATTTATGTATTAAACATTTATCCTTCTATTGTGCATTAAGGCCCATTGACAATGAAAATTAAACATAACCGTAACATAAACACAGAAGTTTGCGCCCAGGCTACCAAATGGGATCATTCACAATGATTCACATAAACATTGACATAAACATTGCCGTAAGACGTTAACATGAATGTTTGCAAACTCCAAACTTTCATGCTTATGCTTACGTGATTTGCAAACAGTACACAATCGTGGAGCGCTGAAATATACGACAGAATATGAGGAAATGGCGTCGTTGTTATGTTTCCATGGCTACCAAGCATCTTTGCGGTTATGTTTATGTTCCCATCGTGAATGCTCTTGATTTTACCGTAACGTTTACATCTTTAAGTTAACGCTTACGTTATGTTTAATTTTCATTGTGAATGAGCTTTTCGTTTTTAGATTAGAGGCCCATTCACAATGAAAATTAAACATAACCGTAACATAAACACAGAAGTTTGCGCCCAGGCTACAAAATGGGATCATTAACAATGATTCACATAAGCATTGACATAAACATTACCGTAAGACGTTAACATCAAAGTTTGCAAACTCCAAACTTTCATGCTTATGTTTACGTGATTTGCAAACAGAACACAATCGTGGAGCGCTGAAGTATACGACAGAATATGAGAAATGGAGTCGTTATGTTTCCATGGTTACCAAGTATGTTTGCTGTTATGTTTATGTTCCCATCGTGAGTGATGGTATGACTTCTTGATTTTACCGTAACATTTACATTCTTAAGTTAACGCTTACGTTATGTTTAATTTTAATTGTGAATATGCCCTAACTCTTCTTTGTATCTTATTATCATGTTGCTAATTTGAAGTCCACCTGAGCAGTCTGCTTTCATCCAATCTCTGTTTATTTACTATTAATTTTATATTCTATTATCCTTCCACTAACATCTATCATTTGCTAATCTTGTCTTATTTCTGAAATGGTATTGCGATCCATTCTGCAATCAGAAGGTAACGAAAGCATTGTATGTTCTTCGTGTACTTGTTTGTGTGAATGTAAGCTGACGATACTGTATATAATTTTTATTCAACTTTAATGCAAACGACATTGAATTCAAGGCTTATAGATGTAGTAAGAGTTTCAAACAAAATGCAATTACTGTATTTATTCTTTGTTTTATTTAACACTTTCAAGTCCAGAGATTATTTAGAGAAATGAGTTGATAATTAAAGTAGCAAATAGAAGGGAAGAAGGTCTGCTTCAAGACACTAGCCAGGAATTTACTTTGTGACTAACGCAAGGGAGGCCGTGGTAAAGGGTTCATGTTAGGATCCTAACGCTGAGGTAGCTCTAATTAGGACAATCACATTTCCTCCGCTTTCAGTCCAAACTTTCCCGATTCTTGTCCTTTTTTTTCTTCCCTCTATTTCTTTTCCGTACTTCTCTCTCTCTTCAATGCGCTTCCTTCTATGTCTTCTTTCATTTCTATGTCATGATTCGAAAGTTTGTCAAACTTTATCCGTTCAGTTTCTTGCATCTCATTTTTTTTTAATTTCCCCTAATTTTTTCTTATACTTTTCATTCATTTATTTTAATTTCTTTCAGGTCCTTAAGTACATTTCCTTTTTCTTTCTTCTCTTTTCAATCCTCATTTATCATTTCTTACTTTCCTTCTTCCTTCTTTACCTTCATTCATTTTCCTTCCCATAATTAAAGATGTCCCAGTTTTCCTTTTTCATTTCTTCTCATCTTCTCTTTTTTTCTTTGCCCTGAAGTTGTTACTGTCACCTAATTTTCTCACCTTTTCTTAATTTCTCTCTCCTTTTTTCTCATTTCTCTGTCATAATTTCTTAATGCTTAAGTCTTTTTTTTTTTTTTTTTTTCGTTTTCCTGTTTCTGCTCCGGCAGTTTTTCATTTTTTCCCTTTCCCTGGTTTTATATCATTTTCATACTTGAATTTTTTCATATTCTTCTACTTTTCTTTTCTCGCATGTCTTTCTCTCTCTTCTCTCTCTCTCTCTCTCTCTCTCTCTCCCTATCTCTCTTTTTCGTATTTCCTTTTCTCGATTTTTATACATTTCTTCCCATTGCTATTCTTTCTTTACATTTTACATTTATATATTTTTATTTATATAATGATAATTCAATCTTCCTCAACTTGGTGAGGTTGCCAAAGACAAAGAATGTTAAACACTAACATTTAAAATGACATTAAAAATGATTTGTATACAAGAAACTAAAATTTGCAGTATCTTTTCTTTCTTCAACATGGGCTAACATAAATCCATAAGATAGAGCTTCACAATTGAAGACTTCCCCGAAATAAGGGTGTAACCAACAAATCTATAATTATCGTTTATGGCGAAAGAAACACAATTTCTTAGCTTGTTGCACTCTTAGCAAGATATGAGTTTTGTTACGTTTTCTTTTAACTTTATACAAAGAATAAACAAATCGACGTGATAAAAATGAAGTTCAAGAAACAAAAATAATTCAAAATGTATGTAGCCTTGAGTAATATGCGTAGATGCAAGCAAAGCTTTATGCGTAAGCATATTGGTGATCTAATTGTGTTTATTTTTGTAGATGTCGTGAAAACAATACCGTGGGCCGAAAGCAACTTTAACATCATGCATATTCAGAATGTAGCCGCGACATTTTTTCGTGATGTAGTCATGCAGCGTATAGGATCTCCATTTAAACGTTCCACGCAATTCTGCTTTGAAGGAAGGAAGAAAAAATGTAAGGAAGGAAGGAAAAAAGGAAGGAAGAAGGAAAAAAGGGAGGAAAAAGGGAAAAAAAGGAAGGAAGAAAAAAGAAAGGAAGAAAAAAAAAGAAAGTAAGAAGGAAAAAAGGGAGGAAAAAGGAAAAAAAAGAAAGGAAGAAAAAAGAAAGGAAGGAAGGAAAAAAGGAAGAAAGAAGGAAAAAGGAAGGGAGGAAGGCAGAAAGGAAAAAAAGAAAGGAAGGAAGAAAAAGGAAGAAAGAAAGGAAAAAGGAAGGGAGGAAGAAGGAAAAAGGAAGGGAGGAAGAAGGGAAAAAGAAAGGGAGGAAGAAATGAAAAAGAAAGGGAGGAAGAAGGGAAAAAAGGGAGGAAGAAAGGGAAAAAGAAAGGGAGGAAGAAGGGAAAAAGGAAAGAAGGAAAAAGAAAGGGAAAAGGAAAAGAAAGGAGGAAGAAGGAAAAAGGGAGGAAGGGAAAAGAAAGGGAGGAAGAAGGGAAAAAGAAAGGGAGGAAGAAGGAAAAAGAAAGGGAGGTAGAAGGAAAAAGAAAGGGAGGAAGAAAGAAAAAAACGGGAAAAAGGAAAAAGAAAAAAGAAAGAAGAAAGAAAAAAAGAAAGGGAGGTAAGGAAAAAGAAAAAGAAAGGGAGGAAGAAGGGAAAAAAAAAAGAAAGGGAGGAAGAAGGAAAAAGAAAAAGAAAGGGAGGAAGGAAAAAGAAAAGAAAGGGAGGAAGGGAAAAGAAAAAGAAAGGGAGGAGGAAGGGAAAAAGAAAAAGAAAGGAAGGAAGGGAAAAAGAAAAAGAAAGGAGGAGGAAGGGAAAAAAAAAAGAAAGGGAGGAGGAAGGGAAAAAGAAAAAAGAAAGGAGGAGGAAGGAAAAAGAAAGGGAGGAAAAGAAGGGAAAGAAAAGAAGGGAGGCAGAAGGAAAAGGAAAGGGAGGAGAAGGGAAAAAGAAAGGGAGGAAGGAAAGGGAAAAAAAAGAAAGGAGGAGGAAGGAAAAAGAAAAAGAAAGGGGAGGAAGGAAAAAAAAAAAGAAAGGGAGGAAGAAGGGAAAAAGGAAGGGAGGAAGAAGGAAAAAGGAAAGGGAGGAAGAAAGGGAAAAAGAAAGGAAGGGAGAAAGGAAAAAAGAAAGGAAGGGAGAAAGGGAAAAAGAAAGAGAGGAAGAAGGAAAAAGAAAGGGAGGAAGAAAGAAAAAAGAAAGGGAGGAAGAAGGAAAAAGAAAGGGGAGGAAGAAGGAAAAAAGAAAGGGAGGAAGAAGGAAAAAAGAAAGGGAGGAAGGAACAAAAAAGAAAGAAAAAGGAAAAAGAAAGGAGAAGGAAAAAAGAAAGGGAGGAAAGAAAAAGAAAAAGAGGAAAAAAGAAAGGGAGGAATAAGGAAAAAAAGAAAGGGATGAAGAAGGAAAAAAGAAAGGGAGGAAAGAAGGAAAAAGAAAGGAAGAAGGAAAAAAGAAAGGGAGGAAGATGGAAAAAAGAAAGGGAGGAAGGAACAAGGAAAAAAGAAAGAAAAGGAGAAGGAAAAAAGTGAGGAAGAACAAAAAAGAAAGGGAGGAAGAAGGAAAAAAGAAAGGGATGAAGAAGGAAAAAAGAAAGGGAGGAAGAAGGAAAAAAGAAAGGGAGGAAAGAAGGAAAAAGAAAGGGAGGAAGAATGAAAAAAGAAAGGGAGGAAGAAGGAAAAAGAAAGGGAAGAAGAAGGAAAAAGGAAGGAAAAAATGGAACGAAAGAAGAAAGAAAGAAGGAAGGAAAAGGAGGGAAGGAGGAAGGAAGAATAGATTAATAAATAAATTGATAGATTAATTGATACATTGATAGATTAATATGTTATTTGATAGATTAACAGATTATTTAATCGATGGATTAATAGATACATTAATAGATAAGGAAGCAGGTATAAATATTAACATTGCTTTTTCAGCGTCAAAATCTAAATAAAGATTATTGGGTAATGAGATCATTTGAATATGCGCGCTTAGTAGCTTAGCAATATAGGTCTACGTAAATCGGGCAGCCTTCAAATGTAACAGATCAGTTACAAGTAAAATGTAAAGTTTGCACTAATTTCTGTTATTCTCATCAAAAGGAAATAAATTTGATTCCATCCAGCAATGGGGTTGACAAAACGATACTATGAGGAATTATTGCCTAATACACAGATTTACAATCATTCACATTCTACCATAGCTCCATTATCGTGTCCGATTACTTGATTAGTCTCTGTACTTGTAAGAGATCTTAAACAAAGAATCGCGATTACATTTCGCATCACTATGCGACAGTCCTTTGCGCTCCACTTTCTCCGGGTTTATCTATGAAGCCTATAAACCGCCTGTCTGTCCATTGTCTGACCACGGAACAGATTTCATTGTTAGTGCAGTAATTGTGTTTGTTATGCTAACTTGTATCATTCTTGCCATGATGGCGGCTAACAATGGCGGTTCCCCCATTAAACAGCTCATGCAATTTGGAGCCTGCCTTCTCCCACCCACGCCTGTGTCTGTGTCAGCCGGCCGGAAAGTGAAACTGCTTCTCTTGTTTTAACAAACTGCACCGGGGTCAACAACCTACTGCTCTCACACCTGACATTTTATGTGCTATAAAACTAGAGAAGATTTAAATTGCTCTGCGAGTTTTCCGCTTTGGATCATGTTGCTGGTCCAGCCGCTGTTAAAATATCCCAAGGACATGCCCGACTGTAAAACTCTGGTTTTAGACTATAGCGATTTGTGGGAGAATTTGTTACACGTTTTGCGAATTAACAAGTCGTGTAGGAAGATATTTGTTTCAAAGCCTGTGTGTTTCCTCGTTGCACGAAGCAGAGATGCTGGGAGACGTAAAACTGACCAAATAGTAATCACTAGACTTCGTGGAATTGCCACGAGAATCTCAAGGTTTACTGCGCACGCGGTATAGACTGTATGAGAAGGGGGCGTGCAACGGATGGAGTATGCCTCTAATGTAAACACTGAGCAGTATTCTGCGGTTACAATAAAACCTCTATCCTGCATTCAAGAAATATAATGAATGAACATTGAAGTAGGAAAATGTTATGTTTTATTTAACGACGCTCGCAACTAAAACCAGCGTCGCCGGATATGCCGGAATTTTGTCCTGCAGGAGTTCTTTTACATGCCATTCTATTGAGAATTTAAGCACACTATAAATGCCATCGACCTGAACCCGCAACCTTGGGCATAGAAGGCCAGCTAGTAGAAATGTCTAAACATGTAAATACACAATTATTTTACAGTGAGATATATTAACTCTTAAAATTTAATGTAAGATACTCACATCGTCCTTGAATGTGTGCATTGCAGTGAAGAGTTACGTACATTTTGAACGACTGCAAAGTAACCTCCTCTGATGGTCACTTAAACAGTTTTTATTTTGGGAAAATGTACGTTCAACATCACACGATGTAATAGGTGCATATTTGAAGAACGGAAAGTCATTGCTTTTTAGTAGACCAACTTCAGACGTCTTGTCGTGACCTGATTTATAATACGAACTCGTGAATAGGCAGAATTTTTAGCAATAATGTTTCTCAACTTACATTTCACTTTTTCTGAAATTAGTGAATTGTTATTTTGGATAACGGTTTGTGACACTTTATCCACTATATCAAGGGCTTCTGAGAGTTGTAGTTTAGACGATTCTAACAGGATGATGCTTTTGGACACGATTTTAAAATCAGAATCAATGAACAGAATATCTTCCAATAGCTGTTCAGAAGGCAATGATTTTACAGCTGCAACAGCGGAACTGTCTGTGCTATCCAATGCATCAATTACCTCCATTATTTTTCCGTAATGTTCTGCATAATAATTAACAGCATCCAACCACGTTCCTCAACGGGTCAAGACTGGCTGCGGGGTAAGGGTATTCAGGGGCAATTGTTTGGAATAGCATCACTCTCATTGTAGTATGTTTGATTGAATTCTTGTCTGCACTGAACAAATGTTAAGATTTGACTATTCCAACCACAGTAATGCAAAAACAAGTGCTTACATAGGTAAACATTAGCTGTAGCTGCTCTATCTATCTTAACATGAACTGCTTATACTACGAGACCGGGCGGTCGCTCACCTCCTCTATACTACCGTACATCGGCAACCTGATGGCATGCTGCGTGTGGCAATTCAACGAAGTCTAGTAATTACTAATCAGTCTCTTTATCTGATAGCATTTTAGTCTTCAATTCAGTAGCATTCATTATCAGCACCAGTTTTCTTGTACATAAATTCCACCTAAAATAGAATATTTACTATAATTATTGATTATTAACCCTTAAATTCGCAAAGTGTCCTATAGGATACAACAGGTTAATAGGCTATCTATATATAAATTTGAACTGGTATTGGAAATTACGAGAAAACGGCTGAACGGATTTTAATAAATTACCCCGCATTTTGAAGCTTAGAACCCAAAGTTTTTGAGAAAAATAGTAGTTTTCAGTGAAATGTCAATTTTCCTACATCATTTTCCTATTTTCCAAAATCCATCTGACGTCAGTTTTGAGAAATAATGGCTTTTCAAAATAAAACAAAACACAAACACACCACAATAAACAATATTACACGAAGGCCATGATCTGCAGGATTGCTGACATATTTAGAGTTCAAATTCAATTGGTTATTAAAAACTTCAAGGCTTACAAAAATAATTTACAGGTGTGATTCTGTGGTGTGTAATTTTCTGAGTACAGCTGTGTATTGGATATTAAAATCTACAAAACTTGAGATGGTTTGATGAAATTATTACCATTAGAAATGAAATGTTATTATAGTTAATGTCATGATGTGACTATTTTTCATTAATTATACATATTAATGCTATATTGATGATATGAAAGTGAAACGTTTTGGGGTTATATAAGTAGATGTAGAGAATATATGAAATTAGATCTTCATTTCTATAATTTACTGAGTGACGGCTATGTAATATATAACTACGAAACTTACGTAAGATAGTATTGTTATTAAAAAATGAAATATTTCTGTAGTTATTAATCATGTGGGTTTCGGTCTTTTTCTATACTTAATGGCGTTGTGGTGTATATATTTATATGCTTCATTCTCTTCAGTATTGGCTCGAGAGAGCGCAAAAATTACAGTTCCTAAGAAAGACCAAAAGGTATTACTTACTGATAAAATAAGAGGCCTAGAAAATTTTGTAGTCCCTCGATTATTTCAGCAGGATAAAATGATTTTACCCTCTACATTTCAAGCTCTACATGCAGCAGCTATACCAAAATGCTATGTCTATTGTTCGAAAGCATAGCAAACCTGACATTTTTTTAACTTTCACCTACAATCCACAATGACCTGAAATAGCTGTTGCTTTACTCCCACATGAAAGACCCACTGATTGTCTTGACATTGTTACTTGCGTTTTCGCGTTGAAACTCAAAAACAGAAGGTGGATAAATTGAAGAAAAAGTATTTGGCATAAAAGAAAACATTCAGAGGGACTATGTTTCATTATAATGGAAGCAAGTAACTTTCAAAATGTCTGGTATTATTCATTGACAATAAATCTGAAAAATTTTTATTTGAACGTCTAATGAACTTAGTTTGCAGCATTTTCTGCACAAGCCATAATTTTAATGCAACAATAGAAAAAAATTGGTAGGAAAATTAAAGTTTCACAGTACTATAATATTGTACAACATGTCAAATATGGACATTGTTATAGTTGTTTTCTTTACAGTCCGACACGGTTTAATAAACTAGTGTGAGAAATGAAGTTTTGCCAATTTAAGGGTTAATGACTATTATGTACAAATACAAAACACCTTACTATAATAATACCAACAGCTAGCAGTTCTGTGATGAACGACGCTGATGCTGCTACCTAGGCGGCCGGTGTGGAGATTCTCGCGAAACAAGCTGTAACCAACTGCAATGTATATTGTTGCTGGGCTAGTCAATAGTTTTATTAATTGGTGTTGTGTTAAAATGTCAGAGTGTATATGTGCTGTTTATAATTGCTACAATTACAGCATTACAAACTGCTCCAAATCGTACTTTCGATTTCCAAGAGTTCATAAAACGTGAGTAAACAAAATTCGTTAGTAGGCCTAATTCCTTTGTCTCTGTGTTCAAAGAACAATAAAAATTAGCTTATTTATTTAGGCCTAATAAATGGATAGAAGTTAAAATATATTGGAAATTTTAAGGTCTTAGCAAATTAAGTTTTATTGTTGTCCACATGCCTTTACTAATTTTATTATTACAAGCATCAGATTACTACCATTTTTATCTTTGCAATTGTCAGCGATGGATATATAAAGCATTATTGTAAATTTATTCTTAATGTAAGAATTAATTTTGTCTCACTAAAGCAAAGAAAAAATATGCAACAATTAATTACGGAAAATAATATGAAGCATGCAATATTTCTCATAATATGCAGCTTTGATATAAAATAATGTTACATTAAATACGGTACTATTCAACATTTCTTAAGTGTCTCGTATATTATTCCACATTAGTACCTCACTTTTTAAACAATAGCCCGAATATATACGCGTTGCTGAGAACTGCAAAGATAAAATTAATAGTAATCTGATGCTTGTAATAATTAGTAAAGGCATGTGGACAACAATAAAACTTAATTTAATAAAGCCTTAAAATTTCCAATATTGTACATTTTAACTTCTATTCATTTATTAGGTCTCAAAAAAAAGCTAATTCGTATTTTTCTATCGACAAAAAGACGAAGGAATTAGGCCTACTGAAGAATGTTGTTGACTCACGTTTTATGATCCTCGGAAATCGAAAGTACGATTTGGAGTGATTTGTAATGCTGTAATTGTCACAATTATAAACAGCACATATACACCCTGACATTTTAACGCAGCACTAATTAATAAAACTATTAACTAGCCCAGCAACAATATACATTGCAGTTGATTACAGCTTGTTTCGTATCTCCACACCGGCCGCCTAGGTAGCAGCACCAGCGTCGTTCGCGCGCAGAATTGCTAGCTGTCCGGTATTATTAGCCTATAGTAAGGTAGGCCTATTTGGTTTTGCCAATTTAAAGGTTGATTTTATATAACCATCAAATACCTTACTATAATAATACCAAATAACTAGCAGCATTGACGTGAGTGCGTAATATCACGGACTTGACATCTAGCGGAGCGGCGTGGAATTACGTCCACAAATACAAATATTAACATAGTGGGATTCGGACTATTGTTTAAAACGTGAGATACTAATGTGGAATAATATACGAGACACTTAAGAAATGTTGAATAGTACTGTATTTAATTTAACATTATTTTGTGCGAGATCGTGCGTATTGGCTTGCTTTCCGCACAAAACCAATACGCGGTAAGTGTAAAATACCACATTCAGTATTCCCAACCTAACACACATAACAATTTCCCTCTTCTTACCGCTTAAGCGCGACATTCATTTTACTGCTTTAGGCTTTTAACATATTATTTTTAGAGACGTTTAACATAGTAATAATTATAAATTGGAAACTTACCACTGCAATTTCACCTAAATTGCAATGTTAATTATTGTTTTTAAATATTTGCAAAAATTAAGTAAATTCTACTACTCCACGAAACTTATTGCATTCCTGATACAAGTAACATTAAGGAAGCCGTGAAAAAATCAACAAGCTTCCATATGCGGATGTTATTACTGCAATATGTTATATAAATAATATTGTTAAAATATTAAAATGAAAAAAAATCATTACGTAACCTTATCGTTTGTTTTAAGTTCGCATTTATAGACTGGGAAAAAAAAGACAGACGTATATCACGGCCTGCTGGAGTATAGTAAACACAGAAAACATTTTATAGCAACAATGTTGAAGATAGATATTTTAGTTTTTAAAAGTTGCCGTCATTGAACAGAAACCAAGATGGAGATTTCATTGCAACTAATTAGAAATTCCTCTTTCAGATATGTAATAAACGATCTTCGCTCAAAATAATGTACGATACACGAGCGGTATGTTTGTTTTTATGTTCTCGGAAATTAAAAAAGCTCACTACGTTTCGCTTTTTCAGTATTTTCCTCGAACATGAAAACGTCAACATACCGCTCTTGTAACGTATATTACTATTATATCAAAGCTGCATATTATGAGAAATATTGCATGCTTCATATTATTTTCCGTAATTAATTGTTGGGTATTTTTCTTTGCTTTAGTGACACAAAATTAATTAATACAGAAAAAAAAAGGCGGGAAGGAACGATAGTCGTAGATATACGGATGGGACGGAGATAAATATTCATTTTCAAGCTAGAGTCTCATCAGGAGAAGTTTGTTAGTAACCATAGATAAGCCAGTTCTCAAAGAAAAAGAAAAAAGTTGTGTTATAAAATCTAATTTAAAAGATGCGGACTTCAAAATAGGAAATCATATGTGCCTTGAAGTAGGTCACTGAAACTTAAACCTGACAAATTTTAAGATGTTAGTTGGCCTTCTTCTATTCCTGGCAAACTCCACCAATTCTGATCCACATCCGTGTGTTTCCAGTGATACAGACCTCTAAAGATAGAACCGTGGTGAAAACAAAGTTGACTTCCGACCCGTTTCTGGGTCACTTGTGTTTCTTCACCATCAGAATATGCAAGGCCAAAACCAAACTCCCTCACACACAGGAAAGTGTAGTATCAAAGCAGATACGCAATATCAGTTGAGTAATGTTAATTACAAAAATATTAATGAAGAGAAGGCTACCATTTTATGGCGAACAGGAAATATTTACAAACGTGCAATAGTCATGACTGAAAGATGTTTCTTTAGATAATAGGATTTAATATAAGAAACAAAATAGACGTAGCCATTCTATTTGTAAGAAAAAGTGTATCTGAAAAAGTGCAACAGTGTAAAATTCCTTTACAGAATGAAAAGTTACATTTGTTCGGATCAAATTTCTGCACATTTGAAGGACAAAAATAAAATTCTTTCAATAATTTATTTATTTATTTTTATTTATTTATTTATTCATTTGTTGATGAACATAACAGGCAAAGCCCAAATTGACACGCAACAAATTAATTGATAAAACATAAACAAGGAAAAGGAAACATGATTTTCTCACAAACAAGTTAAAAATGAGAATGTGAAAATAAGGTTTTATCTTGCTTCAAATTAACTAACAACAATATTCTGTAAAATATGATAACAAATAATTCTGTTCTAGAAATTCAATTGAAAATATCAACATTCGGATGAGGATGTAATTTATTGTATTTTGGAAAACTGGGGAATTTTTGTGGATTCAGGCAAATTAAATTTCGTTTTAAGCTTAGGTGCATATAATGTTATATAATAAAATAAACCAACACAGTCCAACTTATTGTTAATAATTTTATAAAGAAAGTTTAAAGTTATGCTTTCTTAAATTGACAGCGCATATTGAGAACTAAATTACTGATTTTCTCAAAACACGTTATGAAATGTCGCATATAAAACAGGTTTTATCTTGATAAAAGACAAAAAAATAGCAAAATTATATTAAACCTTTTTGTTTGAAATATCTCAAAGTATAACCCCTGAAATTAATAACATTACTTACGGATCACACTGTAGACCTATATTTGTGTATTTTTGCAATTCAGCATTTCAACTGTGAAACAATTTTGTATTATGTTTGTTACTATGTCTATGCAAATTTTGGGATTATTTATTTAATGACAGGTTTAAGTCCATTTGAATTCTATCCTTAAATCACATTTCTTCTGTTATTTTAATAGAGTTCATATCCAAAGTGTTACATCTTGGAATAACCGACATTATAACTATTATTATTATTATTATTATTATTAATTATTATTATTATTATTATTATTTATGAAATTAAACCCAAATAAATATGGGAAATGCTGGTTACTATTCGATGAGAATCTTTTGTCGTCCAGTATGCTCTCAAAAACTGAAAGAATTTATAAAACAGTTATATTACATAGTTGTGGGACTTGGATTGTCACTTTGAGAGAGGAGCAGAGGTTAAGGGTGTTCAGATGAGGTAACAACATATTTGACTAAGAGGATGAAGTTACCTACCAACGCACTATTAAATTTGAAAGACTTGTAAGAAGACCTTTGGGGAGTAACATAGATGAGAGGTTAATTATTCCTTTTAAAGGTGGGATATGATACAGGGACTCGAAATCTTGGTCGAATAACCGATGGCGGGCTTATGTGAGGGCGGCATGAAGCGCCGGATTTCTTAAATGTCATTTGTACTGTAAGATTATTAATTATTATTATTATTTTATTACTTATTATTATTATTATTATTATCGTTATTGTTCTTATTATTGTCAATATTATTATTAATATTATTATTATTATTATTTTCGTTATTGTTCTTATTATTATTGTTATTATTATTATTATTGTTCTTATTATTATTATTATTATTATTATTATTATTATTATTACGACGGTTAAATTGGAAAATATTCAAAGAAAATTTATTTCCTTATGTGCTTTTCGATATATACCCAATTCCACTGACTTTAACTATGATATTACCTGTAAATATTTTAACTGTTGTAGCCTTTATGCTGACGTCTAAATCTTGATTATCAATTTTTTTGCAAAGTTATCATGATATTGATTGTGAGTCTATCATAAACAATATCAGCCTTCGTATTCCTAAAAGGTTTAAGATTTCAAACAATTTTTTATAACTCAAAATCACTTTCTCCAGTCTGTAGATGCAAAAATAAAATATGCCAATTTGCATGGGCAAAAGATCCTTTTAAGGTTTAGTTTCGTTTTGATTATTAGTTTTTACTGTTTGTACTCAATTGTATTCATGTATGTTTTTGTTATTTATGATATTATTTATTTTTGTTTTGCACCTTTGTATCTTCTGTTTGTGTATTGTGCTGAACTATAATTGGCATCTGGCTGTTGTTCAGCACACAAATATTAATAATAAATAAATAATAATAAATAAATAAATAAATAAATTATTATTATTATTATTATCGTCGTTATTCTTATTATTATCATTATTATTGTTATTATTATTATTATTATTATTATTATTCTTATTGTTCTTATTATTGTTATTATTATTATTGTTCTTATTATTGTTATTATTATTATTATTATTAAAATTATTATCTCGTTATTGTTCTTATTATTATCTTATTATAGTTATTATTATTATCATCGTTATTCTTATTACTATCATTGTTATTGTTATTATTATTATTATTGTTGTTCTTATTATTCTATTATTATTGTTGTTCTTATTATTGTTATTATTATTATCGTCGTTATTGTTCTTATTATTATCATTATTCTTGTTATTATTATTATTATTATCATTATTCTTATTATTATCATTATTATTGTTATTATTATTATTATTATCATTATTCTTATTATTATCATTAT